>JXTB01000059.1:556507-609608 GCA_002914805.1 Parasponia andersonii
AGCTTTGACTGGGATTGGGGGGATTTTATGTGGATGCCCTCTGAAATTATGAGGCTGATCAGAGTTTGTCTTTGAATCCCTTTGACATACATAATATGTTTATCGACTAAAGCAAGTTCGTTTGTGTATGGGTTTGTGTTTTGTGTTTGGGTACTTCGCAAATATTCTTTGCAAATATTCATACTCATTGCCATTTCTTGACACTAAAGGAATAGTCACTTTCGATGAGGACCGAGTGAGCACTCTTTATGAGCATACTTTCCCTCCATCTCTTGTTCCTTCTCTCTCGTTTATAGGCATTCCTAAAAAGGTACACCGTTCATATAAAATTCTATTATTTCTTCTATATATGCAGTTTATAAAGTTATATGCAACTTGACAACATTTCTCCAATTTGAATCCAAAATTATGTGTCTAGTTTTGATGGGTCAGTTCATGATTAACCATTAAATTAATATCACATCATATTAAAATGTAACTAAATTAATTAGATAGTTTCATATTTTAATCGACCTGACATGATTCATATTAATTAGAAAAATAAATTGACAGACACGTCATTAATAATTTTAAACTACCCTATGAAGCTTTTTGCATTTTTTTTTTTTTCCCTTTTTCCTACGTGAACTTATTAGTTTTTAAAATTTATCATTTCTGTTTGAATTTTTAATATGATGCATATTACCCATTTAGTGATTGGACATGAACTAAGACCATAAATCGGAAAAAAAAAAATCGAATTTCTTTACATAGATGTATAATATTAATTATTATTTAGGTAACTTTAATTGTATTAATAATCTCAATTAAGTACTAAATAATACTAATTATATTTTTTAGTTGTGCTATACTAATTGTATGATTTAAAATTTGATTAAATAATGTCTATAATTGGGTTCCCTTTCTTTGAGTCACAAGCGCAACGGATAGCCCAACTGTTGTCTGGAAAAAGAACATTGCCGTCATGGGATGACATGATGCAGTCCATTAAGGAATTTTATCACTCAAAGGATCTTGCTGGTATTTCTAAGAAATACACCCACTTTGCAGATTTTGAGGTAAAAAGATTAACTAGCAGTGACATCTGTGTTTGTGTATATACATTTATATATAATAGTATTTATGTATGTGTCAAGGCCATAATAAATTTAAATACGGATCAAAAGCGCACCTATAGTGAAGGTTAATGAGGGTCTTAAGTATTATTATAGCACTAGAAACTACGTTATTAGTCCAATTACATTGTATATAAATGTGGACATAAGTATCATATTATCTCTAGTGTACTAGTAGAATATACTATAAATCTATTAAACTGGTTATAGTACTTCTGTTTTCACAGGGGGCCAATTTGATCACACTTATCGATTTCAAGTCTAATCACAGACTAACACCATTTACATAAAAATAATTGGCATAATAGCGTATATACCAATAGCGATATTATTACACAATGTAAGTGGCTTAAAATTCTACATAATACATGATTTATATTATATAAACCCGTCCCGTAGTATGATTTAACCCAGATCAAGTATATGAATCCAATATGCATTGAATAAATGTGTCATGCGTTGGCTTAATCGTATAACGGGATCGGTCTCAAATAGGACTGCATTCTACCCCATATATACAAATAAGTATATATGTACTTCATTTGTACTACTAATCATAACTAATTAATCACCGATTATATTGGATCTATCATTATATAAATCTAAATCCATAGAGGATTTAAGTTTTATGAGGGGTAAGGTTTTTGGATTGTCTATCCATAAATATATACAGATATTGTAGCTTGCATTCTAAGCTCTACAAAATCCCATTTGCTTTGTGTTGCAGTATTGAGATAGATATGCATACTATGTTGGATTTGCACACTTAGAAGAATAGAGAAAGAAGCTATGTCGTTCAGCCGAATTAAATGCTGAAGTCAACTTAGACACTTACAGGGATTCTTATGATCATGACCATGACTTACTTCACCAGGCTCTTCAGAGACCACATTTCACTCAAATGCATGCAGATCAGCCTCAAGTTGTTGCTCCCCAAAGTCTCTAGTTTATTGTCTCCCAAGAAATAGGAAGGGAGAAAAGTATGTACAAGTATTTTTCATATATATTTTCTAGAGGAATGCTAAATGTACTTCTTGACACTTTCTTTTACTTTCCCAGTATCACTACTTGATATATATATATATATATATATATATTCTATTANAATAATGAGATTCACGTATCAAGAAGTGAGATATGAGAGTATAAAAGAGACTGAGAAACAATGTGTATTTAACTCTCCTTTATTTTCTATATACAAGGATGAAAAATATAAGAAAACCTAACCATTCTCTTGTTTCTTTGAAAGCTTGATTCCACTCTATAATTCTGATATCTCGTGGATACTACTCTACCGAAGAAGGAAATTTTAAGGAGGATCGTTAGGATATCTCTTTCTAGTAGGATTTTGTTTTCATTTTCATCTCATTTTTATTTTATTTTCTTAAAATAATCCCTTCTTATGTGTGAAGATGGATTTTGATCTCTATAATAGTTTTGTCATAATTTCTACGGAGGTTTAATCTCGAATAATAAATACTGACAAATATTGATTCATACAGAAAATTTGCCATCAAATCTTTCAGAAGAACAATTTAGATGGTGGAGGGTGTTTTTGTACAAATTGAAGTTTATCAGCTTAAAATCTCTCATTTTTTAAGTCAGATGTATTAACAGTTATTAAAAATCTCATTGATGCCATATAATCTATTGTTGGATATAGTTTACTTATTTTCCTTTTTTCTTAAAGTCATGGATAACATATGTTTGTGATAAAAATTCCATGATTTATCTACATTTGTTTTAGGTTGAAGGTGAGCTTAAATTTGATTGGAGAATTCTCTTCTTCCATGGGAATCTATTATTATAAAAATTTATGCTTTTTAAATGGTTGGTTTATTTTTTCTCAAAAAAAAAAAAGACAATACATTAAATATGTTATGAGAAATAAAATGAATTCCACATTTTCATTTTGTATAGGTGTTATGAGAAATAAAATGAATTCCACATTTTCATTTTGTATAGGTGTTTGAGAAAATTTTAAAGTTTGGTGTGATATTTTATTCAATAGATGAAGTGATTACTGAGAAATTAAACATATTCTCAAAAAAATTATTATTATTATTATTATATTTTCCATCAAAAAAGTCATAATTACATTATTGGAATATGGGCTATAAAATTTGTAATATGAATCAATGCTCACAATAGAAACTTTAGAATGATGAGAAAATACCAAAAACCTACCTTGTGTTTAAACAAAATACTAGTTGTGACTTTATGTTTTAGAAATGCAAAATGTATCCATTCAATTTGCAAATCATATCAAAATTATCCATTGAATGAGTACTAATACCCTTAGTAAAAATTAATTAAAGAGTCAAACTATCTCAATTAATCTTCTGACCAAACATGCCAACTTTAAAAAAAAATACATAAGTTTTTCATCATAATTTAGATATTTGACATTTAAGTTGTAATTTGACTATTTAACTATGGGCATTTTGGCCATCTTAAAATAAAAACATCATAAAGTCAATGAAAGTTTATCGGAAGAGATAATTTTAACCGAATTTCACTAAACGAGGGGCTGCATTTCTAACAAAGTCAAAACTGATATTTTGCTTAAAGACGGGACATTTTTAGCACTTTCCCTAGAATCATTTGTAACATTCTTTTTATTAAAAAATTGCTTTCCTAATTTAATAGTGAAATAAATCCAAAAGATAATTACAATGTATTTAAATGAAGAACTAACTTTAGCTTTTCTAAGAATATTCGGTATGACTAATAGTTAGAAAGGAAAGTTTACTGTTTATGGAAAGGATTACTTAATACCCGGAAACTTTTCTAAAATATAAAGATATGGGTCATATGAAGGTCTTTTTATATGGCAAGTTGTTCTAAAAGTTGAGATTGGTTTTAGATCCTGTAAAAGGTTATGAGAATGGTAGGTTCTTTCCAGATTCTTCTACTAAAATTAAAAATGAAAACTCTGCCTATAACTTTAATTCAATTAAATAAAATAGATTTATTGCCTCTCTCTGCATGTAAGTATATAACTATTCTAATTCACTACTTGTATATTATCCTATAATAAATAGCTATGAATCGTTCATTTATTGGTTTCATACCTTTGACTTTTAAGGTCATTGTTGTTTTTAAGATATGTGTCGATGCAATTCACTTTGATAGGTATAATGAAAGGATCAATGCTTGGTTATAGATCACAAGGTTAAACCAAGACTAACTACATATTAATTTAGTCAAGTTAAGAATGAGGTTGTTCATTAAATTATTACTAATTCATCGTATGAATTTCCTATCATTAATATATATATATATATATATATGGAGGAAGTTGCAATGGTTACGTCTTCATGAGTAACCATCATTTAAAATACGTGTAATAATAAATTTATTATTTAAATTAAGACAAGTATTAATTAAATTGAGAATTAGTACTTACTATAATAAATTTAAGAACTGGTTAGGTTTATAGTTAATGCTAAGATTTTCTTTTTTTTTTGGGTGAAGTTGCAATTAATACCTGGTTGAATTTTGTTTGCTTTTTGTTTTATTTTTTATTTAATATTTTATTCTTTTTTTTGTATTTAATTTGGTAGTTTTTAAAAATTTTGTTAGCCATTATGATTACATATTTAACTATGTTTTTACGTATTAAGATTGACACGTATTTGACTATTTGATTGATACGAATTTGCTAAAAATTCGTTTTTTTTTTTTGGTGAGGTTACAATTAATACCCGGTTGAATTTTGTTTCCTTTTTGTTTTATGTTTTATTTCATATTTTATTCTTTTTTTTTTCATTTAATTAGGTAGTTTTTGAAAATTTTGTTAGCCATTATGATTACATATTTGACTATGTTTTTACGTATTAAGATTGACACGTATTTGACTATTTGATTGATACGAATTTGCTAAAAATTCGTTTTTTTTTCGGTGAGGTTACAATTAATACCCGGTTGAATTTGTTTCCTTTTTGTTTTATTTTTTGTTTCATATTTTATTCTTTTTTTTTTTTGGCATTTAACTAGGTAGTTTTTGAAATTAGTCATTGAGATTGATACGTATTTGATTATGTTATTTGTTTTTATTTCAAATCCACAAATTTTGTTTCCATTTTATTTTATTTTTTACATTCCAAGAACTTGTAGTAAGCAACCCATATCCTTTTGATGAAACAAGACCTACATTGTCTTTTTTCAATTTGTTAGGATGCAAGGAAAATGAATTCTTTTCAAATTGGACTTCAAACTCCTCTTTTATACTTAGGTCTTCTCCTTCAACTAACAAACTTATTTTTCGTTTATTGTCTTTGAGGAGTAGTTGTTGACTTGGTTTAATTCCTAAAACCTTTTGATTGTCCTTAATTCATTAATCAAATATTGAACCTCTCCTTCTAAACGTATCCTCCACTCCCATTTCAGATGTCTCCTTACACTTCTATTAAAAGCATAAGGAAAAAAAAAAAAAAAAAAAACCTGTGACTAATAAGCATAAAAAAGATTAAATTGTGACTAATAAGCATCTAAAGAAAATTCAATGCTAATACTATTACAAACCTCCAAAGAAGTAGCAGTTATCTCAAGCTCAAAATATAATTTTGGAACCAAAAATGAGTTAAAAGAAGATCGAAGGACATGATCTTCAGTAGTGTTTATACGTTCAAATGAGCTTGAATGTCTTGTGGTGTTTTCAACGAATTTATACGAAATATAATAATCAAAATTTATTGATTTAATTCTCTATATCTTTTTTTTCATTGGTGGAATTGAATTAATACGTTCATTTGGATGAGAAGCTTATAAGATTTTATTAGGAAACACCAAGTATAGTAAATGAAAGTTATTCCCTATTTAATATGGTCAAAATTGTTATTTCAATATTTTCTTTCATTTTTTATTGGACAAATGTTATTAAATATCAATTGGTGATCAATATATATTGATAATATGGTTGATTTTCTTATTATATTTGTTGTTCTCCAATACTTTCTTTAATGACACACTATTATTAAAACATCAATTGGTTATTAATATAGATTGATACGACTGATTTTGATAAAAACGATTTTTAATACTTTTTAATTAATCATCTGGAATAGAAAAAAAATCAAACAATGAATCTCATATTAAGATTATATTTAAATAAATAAAAAATATATTAAAAATATCATGTCAGCATGTCATCACTAAATTGTCCTTCTAAAAGAGTTTTATAATATTAAAACTAATTAATTATAATAAATTTTGTTGCCTAACTACTAATTTAATTAAAACCGTTAGATTTTCATCCGACAACTAAAAAACTAATAACCATCGATAGATAAATATAGCTGTAACCATTAAAACCTCACTCATATATATATATATATATATAGACGTACATAAAAATGAAAACAAAATTAAAAAAAAAAAGGAGTGAGTCCCACATTTCTATTTATTCATGTTGCTGAGCAGCTCAAGTCTCATGGCATTGCGAGTCAAGTTTAATATTTTTCGCCATTTTCAGAATAATCCCACGGCCATAACAGTAAACGGTTAAACCTCATCATTATTCCTGTGGCCACAATAATTGTTATCGAAGTTACGTGAGCTTTAGCATGTCTATAGTTAAAGCAGAAAAAACATTGAAACTATCGAGAAGAAGTTTCTGAAAGAAATTTTCACTATGCAAAAGAGTCACACATGAAGCAGCTTCAAGTATGTCATGGCTTCTTTTCCTATTCCACCACCTAATATACGTATGTCAAAGTCCTTGAAGGCATTTACAAGACAATCCAATAATTCAAAATAATCAAAAGAGGGGAAGAAAAAAATAAAATAAAGGCCTAAATGAAAAGAGTTTTTTAGAAGAAGAAGAAAAAAGGAAAAAAAAAGAGGGGGGGGGGGGGACTCTTTATGTATCAGTTTTATTGAACTTGACTCAGTATAAGGTGCGGATTGCTAACTCTAACTGGACATCTCTGTCCCCTGCGCCTTCTGGTCACCTTTCCCCAACATAATACACTTCTCTCCTCTTTTTCCAGCTTATTGTTACTATTGTGCTTCTTCAACATCGACTCATCTGAGCAACCAACTGCTGCATTAGATCCAGAAACAGAAGACCGCTTCCGCCCCCTTGAATACCCGTTTCTTGCACCATATCTCATGGACCCTGTTTCCCAATGTGTACCAGCAGCTTCCATCAGCCCTCCTATCGTCTGAAGATCCTCAGTCACCTCATACCTTGACAAAGATGCAAGGCTGGGTAGAATCTCCGTTTGAAAGTCCTTTCGCTGCCTTCCCCGCCTTGTCCGACCCTTCCTCAGCTGACTTGGTGATGAAGAGGTACCTGTTTCTTCTTCTTTTGAGCCATTACTTTTACAACAGTATTCCTCCACCTTTGTCTCTGTCAGAGTCAATGTCATGGCCTCAAAGTAGTCAATTCCATCAGGTAGGAGCTCCTCACAGTTTTCATTTTTCTTAGTAGTCGAAAATGATCCAAACTCACTTACTGGATCAGTCAATACTGAAGAAACTATGCCAGCAAACCAATGTAGGGAGTCATGTGAAGAAGCCTCAAGATGTTCAAGAGTAATTTTTTGTACAGAACTCTCGGACCTTGATGACGAAATGGAAACTATAGCCTCTGCTGCAATCCTGGTTAGTTCATCTGGCAGATCAGCATCTTCCTGTCCGGACAATAGCAATGGTGTCTCAACTTGATTTTCGTCGGATTCTCCTCTGGGTGGAGAACACTCCTTGTTTTCTGGACTTGCAGGGGCATCCAAATCAATTTCTTCTGTATGAGATAACTCTTGAGAAGATTCAGCTTCATTTATGGATGAGTTCAGGTCAATGAGACATCCAAAACCAACATGCTTTCTGCCAACTCCATGCTCTACTATATGTTTATCTGCAGTTAGTTCTATTTCCGACTCGGGCACAGAATCACAAGCCGAGTTTAAGTCAAGTACTCTATCTTCTCCTTTGCGCTTCACAACTTCACATTGGTTTTGACAGGTTTTTGAGGGGTTGCTGCCAGACAAGGAGTGGTGACCAAAGATGTAAGACCTGCTGGAGTCGTGAGATTCGGGGATCATTTCCCTTAAGTCATTCTCCTCAACTTTCTTTGCTTCTATTTCCAAAGAAAGAGATTCCACCTGGGTTGAAGTTCCATGTCCACTTTTGTCTTTCCCAAGCCAAGCAAACTCCCCAACAGAATATCCACGTTTTTCCACTCCCTGTGTTGCCTGAATACTTCTGGAAACCACAAACTCTGAAGAAAAGCTACATGGCCTGGAATTCAAGTTAATATCATTTGAAGACTGGATACTGATTGAACCTTTATGCTCCGTGAGGCCATGTTTATCGGGCATTGACTTGCTGTCTCCAGCAAGCTCAGGCCTCCCAATTGATGATTTACGTCTTTTATCCAAAGGCACAGAGGTGTTAAAACAAGGCAGTGCCTGAACTGCTACTGGATTCCGGCCAGAGTCACTTACTTTTCTCCAAGTCATGATACATGACTCGGAATCTGTCATATTGGTCTGAGAACCATGGTCCTTGAAAATTCTCAGAGGAAATGCACCACGCGAGCCATCATGGGTGTCATTTGAAGGAGCAGAATTTCTTCTGGAGGACTCCAAATCATAAATTGTTCTTTCAATGAATGCAGTTTGATTTCCCTGATGGAACATTGGAGGTTGACGAACTTGCTCAAGGTCCTTGCGTAAGAATTCAGAAAAGGAAGACAAATTACCTGCATTGTAATTTTGATGGAAATACTTCAAGTTGCTTTGGAATTTCCCTGAAAAGGAGGTGCTTGCAATATAAGAACTTAGCAAGTTATCAAAATGACAAACAAATTACTGCTTGTCAAAATGACAAAGAAGTATCAAAAGGAAAAGAAGAAACTCATTTTTCAAACATAAAAATAAAAAATGAAAAGGAGAAACGTTTTAGTGGCAGCTTGAAATATATTCTCACCAGCCCTATCATGATGTGACTGCCGCTCCCCTTTTCTTTGTGTCTCTGCCAAAATAAAATTCATTGAAGGACCAAGATCTGGTCTTTTTTGGGTATTCTGAATAGAGTCCTCCAATGAATATTGGAAGCCAGATTTTGTCTTGCGGGCTTGTTCACTGCATACAAGCTTACTTTGACTAGTAGGACCCATGAAGCTAGTGGACAAAGAAGCTGCTTCTTCAAGGTCAGCTGACTGTTTCTGTTTCTCTAATATTGAAGCTGGGCTTTCGGTAGCAGCGTGGAAAAATGAGTTCAAAACTTTACTTCCAAAAAATGATTTTACATCGCTGGTGTACACAACTTGTGGAGAACTCTTCACAGAATAACTTGATACCTCAGCCATTTCAGAAACTGTTTCACTCTCCAAGAGGTCCTTGTCTTCACTATCGATGTACTCAACAGCAGAGAGTTGAAGATCCAACAACTTTTTCCCAAATTTCTTGTTTTTGGATTCCAATAATTGAAAATCTTCGGAACATGCATCGAATTTAGCAGGGTACGGAGTACATGTTTGAATGTTCTTCACTTGAACTGAACTCAAAGGTGGTTGAATCTTTTGAGAACCTGAAACAGAAATTCGGCTGTCTGCAGGGTTTATCAATGGGCATCTGGGGACTTGAAAAGTCTTTGGGAAATGTTCAGATGATGTTTGAAAGAATCCAGTATTTGAATGCGATGCCTCAAGCCTCAGATAATGCTTATCTAATTCATTCCTTCTTATTTCGCCCATCAATTCCCTTTGTCTTCTGTAAAGGCGGTGAAGCTCCTGAATCTGGATTACCAAAACAAATTCCAAACATAATTAAGTGCACAAGATCTGTAATTAGTACTACGAATATCCATTGGAGGCTTGCATGCAATGATAAACTGATGCAGTCATGCCACTATAATGCCGATAAAGAGTATAGGATAAAATGAAAATGGCTATGTTTCAGTTAATCCCTTGAAAATTTATTTAATTATATTTATATAAATCAATGCCTGGATGTAACGTGTACTACAGAGATCATGTCGTGGACAAATTACCCCAGAACTGATTCAATACCAGCAAGAGGAAAGGACATCTTTCTATGCGAGACTTGCAGCTATTGGACCTAAACGAGAAGCATTATAAGCTTCCTGATGGTCTACCAATGCATCATAACTCCATTGGGTAAAAATTATAGTTGTTAATTGGCTAAATGCACGTAAAACCTCAGCATCCAACATGAGAATATTGACTTTTTATTTCCCTGCAGTATTAAAAAGTGCTCCCTATGAACCAACTATTATAATCACCTGAAAACTTAAGAAAAGCATGCTATAGAGGTAACAACTCAATGCTGTTAATAATTCAAATTACTAGGGACTCTACTCGCATATTAGTAACACGACAATGAAACCTGAGATACAAATAATCATGATAAACAGATGAAAGTTTTAAAACAACAGAACGTATAAAACTCGGTTGAAACACAGCAAGCAGTCCAGCTTGTTCCTCATAACTTGGCACCAAAAACAAAAAACTTAGAATTAGAGATTTACCTGATCTTTAAATATGGTTTCATGCTTGAGCATTGTTTGCTTCAACACTTCTTTGTTGTAAGCTAAAAGATAGTCGGACGACAAGAAGCCGTTACAGTAGTTTCCACTCTCTGAAATTTTGTCATCAAAGTTTAGGGGCCATGTACTTCGATTAGCATCCAAGCTAAGATTCGCTGCAGAATAATATCCTGGCAGGTAGCTATTATACTGCAAATTTGCGCCCATTTCTAGCTGTTACAACATAAAATTAGTGAGCAGTGTGAACCAAAAATGTATAACCAGTCTAACAGGATACACAAATTTAAGAAGTAAAGGCATTATTCAATGCAATGCACATATTTTATTTAAAAAAGAAAATTGGAGTCGCCGTAGAAGTAGTACAAATTAGCATATGAACAAGCTCAATATTAAAAGATAAAACACATATTTTAGTAAAATAACAAATACAATACGATTATATCCTTTATCTTATTAAAGAAGGAAAAAAGAAAAAAGAAGGAAAAAGGGAAAAAGAAAAAAGAAAAAAGAAAAAAGAAAACCCTTGTCCCAAAACTAAACAAATCAAGATATACTAGTCTGAGAAATCAGGATACCAAAGTATAGAATTAAAAATTCAAGAATTCTCAAGCTTTTAATAATTCAAGACCAAAGAATTTTTTGGGAAAAAATAAACGAGAGAGCGAGAGAGAGAGAGAGAGAATGCATCTGAGACGAATGCATTAATAAATCTACGAAAAATCAAAACAATCTCATTCAACAATGTTCCAAAAAAAGCAAAAATAATATTAAAACAAAAATTAAGAAAAATCATAAACTCGATTACCATAAACGAAAAAAAAAATCATGATAACACCATGGATATTAAATTAGCACAAAAGATTACAGAATAGTAAAATATTTTTTTCCTAGAAAAGGAAGAAGGAAAAAAAAAAAAAAAAAAAGAAACCAATCAAATTATCACAATAGTGGCTTTCAATCATCAACAAACGTAAATAAATAAATGAACAAAGTCGAAAACATTATGAAACTTACCAGTAATAATTATAACAATAATCTTAGGCTAGCTCCTTAAGAAGTACCCATAAGTGATTTGAGTGGTGTTTGAGCTTAGAACTGAGAAAAGGCTCCGAAAACAAAAGCGAAAGAAGAAGAAGGAGAATGCGGAGAGACCCAGAAATGAGGAATCGAGAATCAGAACACTGTGACCGAAATGAGCTTAAGCATCAAAGTGGGCATTTCCGAAAATCCATCAAACAGTTGGGTAAAATCGAAGATTTTGGATCTGCTGGGCCATTCTCTCTAGGAAGATTTAGAGAGAGAGAGAGAGAAATTGCAGAAACAAACGAAAACTGACAAGAGAAGAAGGGTCATGAAACTTGTCTCTCTCTCTCTCTCTCTTTCTTTCTCCATTTAATTTTTTTTCCCCTCAAATTTTTATGGGATTTTTGAGGAAAAAATATATAAATAAAATTGTTTTTTGTCCTAAAGAGACTCTAGATTCTCTCCACCATTTTTGTTTCAGGTACAATACAAAAGCTCATCTTTAAAAGAACTAAATCATTTAAAAAAATGGGAAAAATCTATTTACCCAGCTATAGTCTAGTCCATAGACACAAGACAATCTCTTTAAACTACCTTGATTTTCCCATTTTTAATATTTTAGTAATTTTTTAACCCCCAAAAAAAGGGATTTGTGAATCCTTTGCTTTATGTTGTGTTTATTTATTTATTATTAGTTACAAGTTATTTGTTTATATGTGTTCTGTTATATATTACATTAGTCAGCAGTGGGTCCCACCACCTCACAACATTAAAGTATGTAGCATGCTGATTCTGTGAAATTTCTTTTGCATTAATGTCCTATTACTTTCCTTTAATTACAAAATTGTACTGCATTTTTTTCTTTTCTTGGTGATTTTGCTCCATTGGCATGCTTTTTCTGTGAAATTTCCCTTTTTCTTTTACCATTTTAAAATTATGGTTACTTTCCTAACCTCTGGCTCAATTGTCAGTCTTAGTTCAAAAGTAAAATAGAAAAGAAACTTGTTAGAAGAAAGGGATTTGAGATTTGAAGAGGGAAAAACAAGGAGAGAAAAAGAGAAAAAGTGATGGGTTTGATTTTTTGAGAAGTAAAGGCCAAAAGGAAAAGGGAAAGAAAAATGATTGGATCATTAGTTACTTTTACTCAACAATTGTATTTTTCAGGTTTTTTTATTAATTATTATTCAAGTTTAAAAATATTTATTCTAAGATAAATATGAAAGGTGACACATAGTAATCAAGTTATTAATGATTTATTCTTAGAACTCTTCCTTAATTAGGTTTAAATGCAGCCGAAGTTGGCATAGTTGGTGAGTCATTCAGTCCCATCAATGCCTAGAATAGGTTATTTTGAGTCATTAATTCATGACCCATGTCATGATTCTTCTCCTTGTTGCCCAAAATATGTGAAGTACTTAAATCAGCAAGGGTATTAGGTATGGGATTTATATACTGCATATATACGTGCTTATGGACATTAAGATTTATCAATCATATATTCACTTTGGACTCACATATATTAAGAACTACACATAATTTTAGTCATGTATGACTTGTTAAAAAAACCCAATGGAGATCTACCACTGTGGTTGATATTTTGCATTTAACTTTTGTTTTTTTTTGCAATGAAGCATTTAACTTACATGTAATAGACGTAGAATTTCAATCAAGGTCGAGCTTTGAGGGTACATGTACATAACGTCTTTTTATTTTATGTTCCATCTTATCTCTTTCTTCCCCCTCCATATATGATGTCAAATGTTTGCTAAGCTGGTTTTATCACCATATCAAATATCCTAAATTGAATTTTAGTTGTACCATAGTTTAATAAGAACATAGAAAAAAGAAAAATGTTACCTCCCTTTATGTAACTAGTGAATAGAAACAAATCATTGATTACCCTAGAAATTTTGTCGTACGAGTTTCGACCTCCCTGAAATATCGCGACACCGACACATGAACTATTGTTCTTAATGGATTAGGAGTAATGTTTTTCTAATGAAGGCACATATTGGTATGATCCTAGGACATTGAGGAGGAGGTCAAAAGCTCATGTTTAATAAAAAAACGCATTTGAACCTCATGATTCCACAATGAAGGAGTTCATAGTGCTCGTCAACTTACTTCCAATTTGGAATTTTGATGATAAATTTCACAATATAAAGAAAGCTCATTCCAAAAAATCAAGGACGAGCTAACTTGGAAGGCTCAAAAGTAGTTTATTTCTATGAGGCCTACCCAATCTTGGTTTGCAAACTAATCACTGCTCTCTTTTATCTTAGGTTCTGTTCGGTGGGCAAAATGGACTAAAATCTAAATCCAATCAAACAAGTCAGTCTAGTCCTTTTCTTTTTTAAAAAAATAAAAAAAAAATTAGGAAAATCCAATCCAGTCCTTTCTTTAGGCTATGTTAGGAATTTGGATTTTAGTAAAAGAAAAAAATTGTAAGAGAAGAGTTGAAGGAAAAAAAAAAAAAGGAAAAATATTTTTCTAAAGTTTTATAAAATATAGTTTTTGAAACTTTTTCTTTCATAATATTTTTATTATAATTTATACCTTCCAAATTTACTGAAAACGTTCCTTATAAAATTTTCGTAAAATTTTTTCCTTCAATCTGTGATAAAATCCAAAAAAAAAAAAAAAAATTCTTAAGAATTTATTTTTTTCCTCCCTAANTCTGATGTGGTGTTTAATAGTTTCAAAATATCTGTTGGAAAATATAAGTGTTAGCTACAACCATATATATGGATTTGCAAGTTAGGTAGATAAACAAGTATATACTAGTGTGGAAGATTACAAAACACGTTTTAGCGACTTTAACCAAACAAAAGACAGACTCTTTATAAGCATTTATTACTCATAAATTCATTGACTCCATCCAAATCTTTTCATAAATTCATTGTTTCTCTGCTTTCAGACTTTCACTAATAATCGCCAATTAGGATGAATACCAAAAACCAAAGTATTTCACGTATCACTTATGCCATTTACAACAAGAAATATCTATAACAAACACTTCATATAACTACATGGCTATGAAGAATTTGGCCTTTGTTAGTTTTTTTATTTTTTATTTTTTAGTATTTATTCTTAATTTTTTCTTTTATAGGTATTTCGGAGGTAATAGATCAAACTATTGTTGATTATCGTTCATCGAATGTTCATCTTTCCAGTCAGCTTCTATTCTTTTTCCTTGTCTCTTTTCTTTTTATTTTTAGTTTTTATTATTATAAGCATGTCTATGAATATTGTGATGAATTTTAAGAACATGCTTGGCTAATTTTCTTTTAGTTAAGGGTTAGTTGAATCCCTAGAAAATGAATCCTATCTAATATATATGCAGTTTTTTTCATGTTGACTGCTTCATCTGAATTGTTGCTTCTCTACTATGCTTAATTGTTTATGATAATTATGTTGAATTATTTAGGTGACCAACTAGATAATTATGCATGACTATATCTATTGCTATTTAGAATTCCATAGGTCCGTATACGTATAAGTTTTCTAACTGATGTAGAAAATTTTGGTTAGGATATAACTATGATGAAGAGAGCATAATAGGTTAAAATAGTTCAAGCTTGTGTAATTATACTTAGAATTGACCTTAATTTCTCCCTTTAATTGAATTGATTATGATAACTTAAAAGAGCTTGTTCTAGGTTACATTAATTAAACATGTTTAGATGAAGAGCTTAATTTACCTAGATGATCATAAGTGGAATAATAGAGATAACATAGGTTGTTATTATCTCTAGATCAAAAATTTAGATGGATAATTGAGTGAAGATCGATAATGTGATTAAATAGAAGATTTTATCTAGGGTGGATACAAACCTTTAACCTGTTTTCTCATATTGATTATTTTGATTTCTTGTTTATTTTAATTATAGTTTCATTTTAATTTCAAAACAAAACCCTCCATTTACTAGAATTGATTTGGAACCATTAATCTAATAAACTCGTTATTTATTCTCTATGGGTTTGACTCTTTTATCACTATACTAGTTTAACTAGGTTAGTTTTAGGACGAAAATAAATTGTTACTTTTAATTTTCTGGATGACAACACATCACACGTAAATCTTGTGTCCCTTATAAATAGTGATACAATTAAACTTTGATTTATGCCAAAATTACAGTGACATTCTTTGAAACAAACAAATTTACATTGATGTATTCCTAAAATTTTTGAGGAAAAGTTTATATTCCAAATGCGCCTTTTTACTAGAATTTTTATTGGCCATCAAAATTTTCATTTGATTATAAATTGTTTCTTTTACAAACAAAAAATAACTGTTAAAAAATTAAAAGAGTTTTATTATATTTTATTTTAGGAAAGAAAGAGTAGTGAAATTTCATTTTTTTTTTCTTTCATCTTTATTTAGCCCGATGAAAAGGGTTTCAATATAATTACATTTTATCAAACGATGTAACTTCGCTTTGAAATAAGTTGGAGATATTAGTGTAGTTCTCCCAATAGCTTTTGTTCAAAACTACATTGCCATATTGGAGTAGTTTAACCCAAATAAAACAAATGTGGGACTAGACAATCCTATATAATAGAAATTTTTTCCTTAAGAACACCAAAAATGTTGCACAACAAATGTAGTATCATATTCAATTGAGCTGTGCTATTTAATCTGAACGGGTTCGCATTTTGTGGTATGTGCCATAACTACATTTTTATCGTATAATTACGAGCAATGCTATTTAATATTTAAAGTTAAAAAGTTGATATTCAGTCACGTCGTTAGAATTAAGCTTATGACTTGGGATAAAATGTTTTTTTTTTTTTCCTTTTCAACTACGTAATTTTAAATGATATGAAATTGTATAATTCCATGTTGATACATGCAAAGTTTTGGTATCCCTCGTACTGGTTTTTTTCTTATCCCCGCAAACTTTCTAAGAATGCCAGTGTCAATTGCAGGTTTCCTAAGTTTCACAAGCGTCCTAACACGTAACTATTAGGTCCACAAATAGTGCATTTAGGTCAAGTGGCCATAGCAGAGCAATCATGGTCAAGTGCCCTGCCGTGGGACCCAAGTGAGTCCATACTACCATTTGAACAAGAATAAAATAGAAAAAAAAAAAAAAAATGTTACTATGACTACCAAGCCTCAATTCTTGCATATGTACATATATAGATATAGTATAGTCCGGTTTAGCCTTAATAATTTCATTTCATGGTTCTCCTATGAATAATTTGGCTTTGCTATAAAGGATCATGAGTTAGGCCATATGAACGTAATCCAGATGTAACTGCAATTTTCTTAAATCAATAATCCATACGAACCAAAATTATATTGTAAACCAATTACTCGTGTATTTCTGAACCATAAACAAAATCATTTATACGTGTATATTATTCAAATCAAAATCAAGTCTTGAATTCAGATTTTTATGAGCATCTTTCATTTGTGAATATACACTTATGTGACATAGAATCAAAACGTGGCTGAGAGTAAACAATGACAAATAACTCGAGGACATGGAGGTAAAAGCTCAGGGACAAGACGAGACATTGTTGTCCAATCAATGAATATTCTTAACAGGGGCGTTATTCGTTGAAAAAGGAAGCCAAGGAAAAATTTTAAAAAAAATTAAAAAATAAAAAGGAAACCCCAAAACAAACAAGGAAAGCTAATCTACGAAAAAATTGCCGGAGCAAAAAAAAAAAAAAAATCTACGAAAATAATGGGATTGAGGAATATTTTAGTTGTATGTTAGAGTACATTATAAGACAAGGTAGTGGCCACAAAAAGATGTATATGCATAGACACAGAAAAAAAAATTCATCAAGTAAGTTATTTTATTTTATTTTATTTTTTATAGTATAGTAGCATTGAAATGTTGTTATCCTTTGTTTCCTTTTGCGCTTTTTTTTTTTAAGCTACACCCAGAATTAAACCCGTTAGCCGGTATAGACTTTTTTTTTTCCCTTCTACTTAATAATAATTATAATAATAATAATAACATCATCATATCCCTCAATACAAAGGGTGGAAGGAAGGGTTAGGATCAACAATCTCAAGGTTGGAGCTCATTATTATTTTGATGGTAACCAACCATTCGTCCACTTTTACACTTCCGAAATTGAGTTCCAAGATTTAAATCCTCACACTTTTATTTTTGAAAAATGGTATTAAAATTGTAAAAAACTAAATGGTAAAAAAACCTGCATGGTTATTATAATATGGGTACTTATGCTAATAAACATATTCATGATAATATAGTAGAAGTCAAGATTTTGGAAAGATGTGGAAATATGAAATATCAACTTGTACAAAAAGAAACGTTAAAGAAACGTTGGGCCCGATGTTGATGTGGTTAAAAAGGATAAGAGGTTTATATAATTACAAGAAACTATTTAAGAAAATTCAAACGGATAGACTTTATTTAATTTTATAATGTAAATGTAATGGATGATTAGATCTCAGTCTGATCCCTCTCTTTCAATTTTTTTTTTTTTAAATATCAGGTTAGTATCTTTTCTTTTGAGGTGGGTCAATATATTTTCTTGTTTTAGGCAGGTATAAGAAAATTCTATCTTTCTCAAAAAAAAAAAAAGAGCATTCTATCTTTTCCAATTTTCATTTGTGAAATTTATGAGAGTTCTTGTTTACCACTTCACCTTTTTAAATAAGACGGTTTTTTTTTTCTTCTAAAAGAGATTATATTAAACATATTTCCTAACTAAATACTTGTAATTCAAAATAATTATTTTAATTTTAATATTTTTTTCTTTCATTTTAATTGGGATGATACTGGTATTTATAACCATCAATACAGATTTGAATTTGTAAAGAAAAAATTCACTATTTTAAAATCTACAAAATGCATAAATTCATAATATCTCATGGTTTCTAGTTATTGATATAAGAATTCAATGAAATTATTGCAAAATATTTAGCCCAAGGAATATCTGTTAGGGAGAGGACATTGTTTTAATTCATCTCCAACAAATAATTAATAAATGGTTAATGTGTATTTAGAGAAATGTTTGGGGGCATGAATTTGGAAATATAAACGGGCCAGAAAAATAAAATTTCCGTACGGATTGCTTTCATGAGTTTCACTTCACAATTACGTATTGCGGCGAAAATTCTGTGGTGGGCCCCACCTCACATCCCTTATTTTCTTTCCTGTCCAATCCCGATGTTCTTGTCGCCCTGTGCTATGGTCTTGTGGATCATCCCACTTTACATAATTCGACGTGATTTTTGCAATAAACTACAATTATGCCACTCATTGAGCTGAATTACGAGATTGCCCTCCTAATGTCCGTCTTAGACCAGACAAACTTCACACTCCTTGCTTTTCACCTTCCTCATCTGCCAAGCCCATGGGTCAGTGGGAACTGGGAACCCACTTATCTTCCAGGACATTTTAGCCCAATAGCCGAATTTTGGACCTGTACGAAAAATGGCCGTTTTTCAATCCAGTTAAAATGGCTGAATCTTGAAAATATTTAGAAAATGGCTGTTTCACATTTAATATATCAAAATATATTGAATTATTTGTATAAAATTTATTTATTTTTAAAAAATAGATCAACTAAAAAATGATCATTTATCAAAATAAAATTATAAAATGACCATATATTATATAGGTATAAAAAATAGCTATTTCTAAATTGATCTAAAAAAAGGACATTTCTTATTAGGGTTGCACATTGGGCGAGTTTTCAGATTTTTGGGTTCAGGTTTGAGGGAAGTGGGAATCAAAACCAAACCAAAAGAATTTCGGGTTTGTCAGATTTGTTGGGGTTCGGTTTCAGGTTTAAGGGAAATTGGGCCTATGGGCTCAAGAGAGAAAATAATAATTAAGCCAATGATATTTTGAGGGCTATTGCTTGTATTTTAGTTAGTATTTGGCCCATTTTTAGCCTTATTAAGTGTTAAAACTAAATTTAAGACTCTTAATTAAAAATATAAAAATTCATAAGTAATTTTTTAAATGCAATTTTTATATTTTAATTTAATTTATTTTTTTATTTCCGGGTCTCCGAGTCCAGTTTGAACTCGAACTATAATGTATAATCCGTAATCGAACCAAAATTCAATCAGTTTAGTTCGGGTTCAACCTAAAAATTTTCAGTTTCATCAGGTAAGGTAAAGCATCGAGCAGGTTTTATCAGGTCGAGCGTGTGGGTTGGGTTTCTAGGTAATTTGTGCGCCCCTATTTCTTATAAATACTCTATCCCTTGGGCTTTTAACCTTTATAAGATGAAATTTACGTGCAGTGCCTACTTATTTACCTTTTATTCCACTAATACTCACTTTTTCATTTTATTTCTCCTATAACTCTTTTATATAAATTTCATGTGTGAAATATACGTGGTATACATTTAAAGTAAAAATATTTTCTTATGATTTATACTGTAACAACCCCATACTAATTAAAAATTTAATGATATTATTAGCAAGAAATTAGGACTAAAACATTATCATCAAAAAGACAATTTTCTAATTTAATTTTTTTTTAAGACTACGACAAGAAATAGTATAGAATAATATTTTAAAGTTATTTTCAAACATTAATATTCGAAACTTCTGAAAATATGATACTTATAAGTAGAATATTCAAAATATGCTAGAGTAGTTTCCACAAAAACATTAACAAAAGGTTTGTCTTACATGTACACTGCATATTAACTCAACCCATACTGCTCACTTTTGTGTTTTATTCTTTCTCTCACCTATAGCACAAGAAAACTAATGAGTTGCAGACTCGGTAAGAGAGTTGCTAATTTAGGGTCTAGTATACAATGCAATAACTAGAGTTGCTAATCTAAGGTCTAATTTATCACTTAATAGGTGTAATTTTTTTTAATAATAAAAAAGGTGGATGAGATTCCAATAGTGAGTTACTTTTCAAAATCACGTCTGTTCGATTGGACTCCCAAAAGTGACCTAAGATTCGAACTCTTAATAGGTGTAACTATGTTGTATAATTATGAAAAAAATGTTCAAGGATAAATTTTCATGCGGAAATTTCAACATATACCTTATGAGCAGAAATGGAACATCGTCAAAACTCATTGTAACAAATTGCCCTCTTTTTAGCAAGGATAAATTCTTAGATAGGCATTTCAACAAACACCTTATCCTTATGTGTGTGCTTAAGTGACACATCACAGTCAATTTTGAATTTGAAGAACTACGTGAATTCCTTCATTCGGATATAAAAACAACTCAGAACTAGTGATTATTCACAATATATTCACACTGAAAAGCAGTTCCATGCTAATTATTCCAAATAGAAACAGTTTATTTTTCAATTTGAAAGCCATACCATAAATTTCATATTAATACAAAAACTGAATAGGAAAAATCATTGCCATAGCTCAAACTTGTAGCAAAATTAATCTTTGCACACAAGCAACGATAAAGAAGCTTCGACTAAATGTGAGAAGGTCCGATTTGAGATTGTACACAACCAATACCATCTGCTCGATGGAGGAGACGATCCGCTAGGCGAGTTTGAGTATGTTACGCTCCTCGACAGTGAGCTCGATGGCAGGGATGGAGGACACCATCAGCTTGCTATTGACGCCGATTATAGTTGTGGAGGATTTTCTTGCACCAGAAAAAGATATAGAGGATTTTCCCATGCGAGAAAGTGTGAGAAAACTAGTGAACGGTTTGATTTTCTCGTGATTGAAGATTGGATCCAAAATCTGGTCTGGAGAGTTTAGATTGTTTAGTCTGACATCATTTTGGGGTCGAACGATCTTTCTTCCGCTTAAAAGTGGTAGATCCTAATAACGTTGTTAAGTTTAATCAAACACTTAAAAAGAAGTGTTTATTGTCTACTTAGCCCCTAGGCATGAACCTAGTGACTTGTACCTCAAAGTCTGATTCTGAACTATAAATCTCATTGGATTCAGCTGGCCCACTACAACGCAAATTTCGTATTAAGTAATTTTTTTCTTATTTATTTATTTTTTTCTGCTTTTAACTCAGAACTTTTAACTTCATAAATTATATTTTTATGACAAGCATCTAATTGATTATTCGGTTTTTTTTTTGAAAAGATTAATTTAGAAGTTAAGAATGCAAAAAATTTCAGTTGGACGAATTTGTCAAAACAAAGGCCCAATTTGTTAGGCCCAAGTCCAGGGCCTACTACTAATTCATGGAAATCGATATGCACGACACTGCAAATAAAGGCGCGATTTGGTTATGTTTGTTCTAACCATTTTAGACAACACGATTTTGGAGTAGACATGAATTGCACGTACTATTTAGCACACTAAACAAGGCGTAAAACCCACCAAATTGCAATGCTAACACCCTTTAATTCTAAAGTAAAACCAGATATCATAACCTTTGTCACGATACTTATGATTACCAAATGAAAACAATAATGATTAACAAAAATAGTGACTGATATCGCCAAAGATTAGTACAAGTGGTCAAGTCGAAGTTTGAACAAAGAAAACTTTCGATTAAAAGAAAGCCTTTAGTTTAAAGTTCAAAACTCGATAATTACCTTATCAACACTTAAGAGAGTAGATGGAATTCTAGTGCTAACGAGTTAATTAGTGCCCTTTTTTTAACTACTTAATTTACAAGAATATATATTGTTGTGGCTAGTTAGAATCCACGAAAGCATAATTAGCCAATTGGGAGACAAATTAATGGGATTTCCACTTTGAATTTGCCTAATTAGATCTTAAAAATGATGCTATATCATGCCCCGAGCTATGTGTCCTCCTCATCATAACGCATTTAGTTGAAAAATACGATAGAACCAAACATAGCACTGTGATAACTAGTTTCATACGCAAGCTCAAAAGTTATGCCACAAGATTTCTATTTTTCTTTTTATCATATGTGCATCTTATCGTATTAGAAGTTTTCTCCCTTATGGTTGGAAATGGAATGTATGTTGTTTTGTTGAGCATTGATCAAAACTTCAGCATGTTGACTCTGCTTTACTTTTACCCTTTATGAAATGGGTGACTACATTTGCAACCATGAGCACAAATCTTTTTGAGAAAGGCCAAACATGAAACAAAAATTTTAAGCTAGGTTAATAAAGGTCGATTTGCTTATATATTTTTCAAATTTAATTTCAAATATCTAGATTATAATGTAAACTTGACTTTCCTAACATCATATTTGTAATAAGATATATAAAGCTAATTTGTACACTTTTTGATGTTATTTTATTACTATTTTTTCATATATAGAATAACGAGTGTAATTCCCCTTCAAAATATCTTCCATATTAGAGATAAAACTACTTATTTATAAAATTTACAAATTAAGAGAAGAAATTAAAAATGATATATATATATATATATCAATCAAAACATCATAACCGAATATACATCTAAATTAAACACTTAAATCAATACAAATATAAACAATTCTACCAATATAATTATATATAAACTCACACACAAATCTCATAAGTATTCAACGTAGAATTATTTTTCTATTTTTATATGCGGCCTAATATGATATAAAATTGATATTCGTTAAAAACTAATAAATTCTAAGAAATAAACAAGATTTTGTTTATTCTAAAAAAGAAAGATTTTGATAAAAGTTAAAGAGAAAAAATCTAGACAGGTAAAAAGAGATAAAAAGAAAACATAACATAAAAAATTAAATTAAATAGATTTATGATATTTAAATATTAGAGAAACGACTAACATCTAATTTTTTTGAATGGGTCAAATAAAGAAGTTTAATGTTCAATGAGAAAACTGTGAATTAAGTGATATTAATATTATATAAATGTAGCTCCACCTCTCTTTGCAACTCCACGAGTTATAAGAGCACCCTCAATTTTTTTTTAAAAAATATTTATACAAGTGACTTTTTTTTTATGTTTCATTTTAATAGAAATTCTTTTTTTTTTTTTTAATTTTTTAAAAAATATGACTTAATTACTGACTTTATTTGTTACAAAAAAAAAAGAAAAATAACTCACACACTTTGGTTGAGATGTTAATGTCGGCCATGCTTTATGGGCCAACCTGCATTCTCAAAAAAATAGATATCCTTGCATGTGTGTGTGTGTTTTTTTTTTAAAAAATAAAGCTTAATTAATGACCTTTATTTATTACAAAAAAAGAAAAATTAAAAGTGAGTTGGCTCATATTCCGAAGGGAATAGATATTTTAAAAAAAAAATTAAAAGTGAGACTTAATTAATGACCTTCATTTATTACAAAGAAAGAAAAATAACTCACGCACTTTGGTAGAGATGTCAATGTAGGTCAAACTTTGTAAGTCGACCCACATTCTGAAGAGAAAACAGTACATAAAATGTGGGTTAGGCTTGTGAGCCGTATCAGACTCCTTAAGAATAGAGAAGTCCATGTAAACTTATTAAATGTGGGCTGATCCAACTTGTTCCAACTTTCTTTACATCTCTACATTTTGGGAATCAAACTTCTAACTTACTATCCAATTCCTACCCATCCTACCCAGTGGGCTAGATATCCTTAATTTTTTATTTTGTAGCAAATGACTACTTCTATATGTTTTTATGTTTTATGCTGATGTATTTTAGCTTTTATGTTTAGTATATCTAAAATAATAAAATTAATGCACATATAATGAAATTGATAAACTCGGCCACTTTGCTACAGAACGAAAAACAATAACTTCTATTTAAATGAAGGGTATTTCTCTAGAGCTCAATGTTAAATAACAAAATTGGATAACTTACTAAGAGACTCATTAAGAGACCTCATTACGTTTCTCTTAATTTCTCATTACCTTTCTTCTTCCCTCACCTTCAAGCTCTTTCTCTCACCCTGAGTCACCCTCCTCTCCTCATAATATTTGGAAGTCATGAGCCCGAGGATATCAAATAACAATAAAAATAAGGAAAGACCAAAACAAAGAAAGAAAGAAAACTAAAAAAATTCAGTAAAAAAATTTCTAAGCTAGAGATCCGATGCCTTAAATAAGGGTAACTAAGTTTTCATAGTTTATATGGTAATGTGATTTTTACAACCGGTTGATTGAGAAAAGGGAAAAGAAAGAGAAATTGTAAATCAGTTCTTATTTTAGTCTTCTATCTCGCCACTTGATACGTTGTATAGAAAGGAAAAAAAATATTATACCATTCTTCTAGAAAAAATAACAAAAGAAAAAATGTACCAACGAGCGAGAGGGGATAACTTTGAACGGATGTACACATTATTTTTATTTTGTCCATTTAATAACAAAAAGTGCCTTTATAATATTATTAAGGTGTGAATAGTTGAATAGTTGCATCCTTACGGGAATTACCTAATTTCTCAAGGATAATTAACATTATACGGCAAAAATAGAAAATATTTTTTAGTAGTTTCAAAAAATTTTACACGATCTTATTTACATACTATTTCATCTGTAATTCCATAATTTTTAACACCGTCATATTTGCACACTATTTGATTCCAATAATATTCACAGTTCATAATATTCTCTACTGCATAAATCTCCTTATTATCTTGTAACAATATAAAACCCACAATTGATGCTGTATTGCTGTTGGTATTGTTGGGTTAGACACTAAATGCTGGTCTATAATCAAATTTATTTTTTAGATAGAAAGAAATAATTAGAAGATTCAAAATGTCAATGATGTACTTAGAAATTCACTTGGTACTCACCAATAACAAAATAAGACTAAACATTGCCAAGCCACCTCAAGTAACACCAACATATGAGTCAATGAGATATCAATCCCTTGTGGGTCTACAACCTTAAAAACAAACATCCACCTTCTCTAGCTAGCTTGACTGATTTCCAAGAAGCTTTTTTGGATTACGGGGAGAGAGAGAGAGAGAGAGAGAGAGAGAGAGAGAGAGAGAGAGAGAGATGTCTCTTTCAGTCACTTTACCCCTTGATATGCTGCAAAAACAAGGGTAAAAAAAACACTAGGCAGAACTCTTTTCCCCTCCCCCACAAACTAGATTCTAAAATCAACTTGGAGTACTATGAAAGAAAATGGATACTAAAGATCCTAAGTTACACAACACACATAAGAAAAGGCATATATGATATATGATAGTATAGTAGTATTACATAAGAGAATTAAGCTGATCTTTGATTGATAGTGGTAATTGGGTACTTTCTTGCATTCTTTACTATTTTGGTAAGTGCTGCTTGACCAAGGTCAAGGCCACAAACATCAGCCAAACGAACAAGATAGAGCAGAACATCTGAGAGCTCCTCTTCTAGGTGTTCCTTGTCATCAGAAGTCCAGTTGGGAAGTCCTTTTGCTACTTCACCTTTCCATTGGAAAATCTCAGAGAGTTCTCCTACTTCTCCCACCTGTATAATCATAATAATTATAAACAAAAATATACATATATATATATTTGTTTATATGTATATGTCTATATAAAATAATGGCCACAAGAGACAATTAGCAAAAAGACATTAATCAATAGAGAAAGCAAGAAATGAACAAAATCATTGGTTTAATTACAAGTGCTAGGAGAAGATTCCTTGGACTGTGGTATTGATCCCATCCTCTTACTTCAGCAAACTCAGCAAGCCTGTCCCTGAGCTCTTGAAGTGAAACATCCTTTGGTTTTCTTGGACACTCATAAGACTTCTCCATATCTCTTTCTTTCTTTCTAAGCTTACTTGTTCTCTCCCAACTTGTGTTATGCATGACCAAATTTAAAGACAACGGAGAGAGAGAGAGAGAGAGAGAGAGAGAAATTTTGATGGGTTACTTCTATTTTTTATTTATTTTAATTAAATTTTGCTGAATATTCAATTTTTGAAATTAAAATGGACTTTTGGGTATAGTGGGGGGCACTTGAATGTTCCCTCAAAACATTAATCATGTGAGGTATGGCAAAGATGTCTCCATCTTTTCATCCATGACTTGAAATCACTCACACCCCTCCACCTGCAAATTTAATTACTAGGAATATTATGTACAATTACAACCAATTGGCCAATACTCCTCAGTTGGCTCTCAGCTCACTTTAATACTCATCCTACTTTATAGAATCTAGTCTCAACATCCTTTACTAGAATCTATGCCTAGCCTGTTTCCCTTAGGCCATTTTGGATTCATCCTCCCATCAGATTATGATGGATCTTTTAACGAGTGTTTTTTCCATACTCCTGAAGAATCCTGCTAGATTTTGTCTTGTGGAATCATTAGGAAAAAAACATAAAAACCATCATTGGATTTGCACTGCTACATGAACACTGAGAATCTGTAAATTTAATTTGGACAAGTTGAGAGATCTAATGTCATTTGAATCAAATGAAAAAGCATTTAGAATCTTTTAGGGTTGTGTCATGTTATTTCTCAGCATTTTTTAACTTTTAATGCTTTGCGTTGGAAAATCTGGCTTTAGTTTTACATATTTGTGATGCATATTGGCCTGCACCATCTGCCTACCTCTCTCTCTCTCCCTTGCAGAATAAAAAGGTTACCCTTTTCTCTAAATCTCGAAAGGGTCAAAAGAAAGGGAAATTAACTTGCTTCAAAAATCAAAACACAAGATGTTAGAGAAAAGAAGCCAATTCTATGCACCTTTCTTGCATCTTTACACTGAAAAACACATAGAAACAAGGCTATTGAACCCTTTAAAGACTGAATAATTTTTACTACAAGGTAATCTTTTGTGGCCTGTTCTACATAGCAGGATTCCAAATGAATTTCCATTGTTGCTATCATAATCATAAGCCATAGCCCCCTAACTTAATTGGCAACTTACTATCTGAAATCTGTTTCAAGTCCATTATGACGCCCCTGTCGGACATTCGTCGAACGATTTATACCATTTCCAACACGCCAATTCTTGCAAGCAGCCTAGACACTTGGGGCCCAACCCCTCTGATCCATCTTTCCACCTGTGTGGTTTTGCATCAACTTAAGCATTATTCTTCAATATGGTGAGATGATGCACATATTCATTTTCTACTAACACTAGGGGCCAACTACATAACACAAGAAGAAAAACATGAAAGGAGAGCTCAAATGCTTATTCAGTCTTTGACTAAATCTTTACTGACCCTTTTTATCTCTCTCTCTCTCTCTCTAAAGGGTTATTGGATTTAACACAACTTTTTCCACTCTCATGTTTTTTTGGGGAGCATCAGGACCCCAATTAAACTTTAAACTTTCTGGTGGCCACTGGCCAAATTAACCACTTGCACGAGTCCTATGGCAATTCCTTCATTTCGGCTAGAAAAAGAAAGCGGCCTAAGTGCTTTTTTTTTTTTTTTTGGGTTGTTGTTTTTGCTGCACATGTGAGGGTTCTCTAGCTATAGATAGCACTACTTTCCAATCTTTTTTAAACCTTATACCAAAACAGGACAACCAGCTTTGCTCCTATCTATAACCATTTCTAGCAGCATATATAGTGTCACTCATTTGTCAAAAAAAAATCAAAAAAATGTGCTCTTTCTGGTTCCACTACGGAAAATCACTTTCATTGCTTACTCAAGGGACCTCTTGAAATTAATGGCTTTGTATCTCCTTGAATCCTGCAAATTGATCAACATCCCATATTCAATATATAGATATGTGCCAAGGCTGAAGTGCCACGTCATACTGGTTCCAAGGTAGAAAAGCTACACGCCATGTGAGTTTTGTTACACATGCTAAATGAGTAGCGACATTGACACAAAAATCTTATACAAAAATTTTATATTAAATAATATGACATATATTTTATTCATTTCTAACTTTAAAATAAGACTACACTATTTAAAGTTATGCAATTAAAAATGATATCACATTATTAGTGGAAGTTTTTTTTATGCAAGATCTTAGTATCCTAATCTTTACTCATGCAAAATAAACTAGGTGTAACACTTTAGAAAATGTAAAACTAGATGAATCACCTTACATTGTAAAAGAGTAATTAGAACATAAGATAATCAAACAATAGAAACTACAGATAGAGTCAGTAATAAATATTTCATCAAGAAAATCTATAACAGATCAAAAGCTTCAATCTAATATAATCTTCCAAGCTAACTGTCTTAGATTTTCCATGATTTTGGAAAGATGAAAGTTTCTTTCCAGTTCAAGAATCTTCTTTGAGGGGATTAGAGTAAAGCCACTTAAAATTCCACGACCAATTATCTTATCTACTGAAAAGATGCCCACTTTTGTAATTCTATCTTCACACCCAAGAAGAGAAAAAATGAGGATTAACCTACGGGGCCTATCCCCACAAACAAAAATTACGCTAATGATAATGTAACAAAATCTGAAGACTAATGTGGATAGGAAGGAATAACATAATTATTCACCCTTTACTTATTTGTCTATTTATTTTTTGTAGGGACCCCTAGAGTGTATTAGGAGTGATGGAACAATAGACCTTTCAGCCTAATGGGAGAGAGGAATAATTTGTCCCTTGATGTTACCAGCTTGGAGATGACCACAATACATAATTAGAGTAGCCGGGAATCGTTGACCAATTTTGAAAACATATTAATTATAACCACAAAAGCCACTTCTAGAACCAATCCAATATTGATAAAACTCTATATCAAAATCCAAACCTTCAAAAATTGGTTAACCTTTCCGGGTGAGTAGTGGATTTCTTTCAAGTAACCCAAAGAAAATGCACATATATATACACACAGAACTATAAAAGGATCATCTAATAGTCCAATTCCCACACTAGCCACGTACCCAAGAAATCATTGCTAATTAACGAAATACTAAATAACAAGAAGTTAATGCAAACTATGATTTTTGAGAGGTTGAAATTTCTGAAGAATTGTATTATTGTATGACTTGTATTATTGTACTATGTAAGATATCTAGGGTGCCTGAGCTATAACCTAGCAAGATCTGAACTTTGATTTTGGTGCATATAAAACCGTGCCAACTTATTGCTCCAAGATTTATCTATTTCTTTCTTTCAAGTTTCAACATATAAAGACAGAGAGCATCCTTGAAATGAAGAGGAAGGTGTCATACTAGTAAATTGCTGCTCATTGTCGCTTAACGCGTATTGGGACTTTGGTAACTTAGACAGACTCCCTATGGATAAGCACAAAAGTATCAAACTATGTAAAGCTTATGTGCTGTCTTTTGTTCTTGTCATTATTTTCTTGTTTTAACTCTTCAACTGTGTAAAAATAATTTCTTTTTCTCACAACGTAAAAGAAAAAAGAAAAGAAAGTAGTGCTGTTATTTGATGACGAGATTCTAAGGACTTTAATTTTGAAGGTTATATTTACTTATCTGTAATGAATTGGGAGTAAATACATGAGAAATTGTATTCTTTTTTATCTATTAATGTTTTGAAAATTGAGAAGAGATGACTCAATTTTTAATTCCTTTTCTTGATTCTCTACGAAGTCTTTCTTTTTATGATTTATTTATTTATTTATTATAGATTTTTGATTCCTCAGAAATACTTGTATCCTAATATGAGCATCTAAAGTAATAACAGGTCTAAAACACAAATGTCTAACTCAGAAATAGTCATGTAGGTTTTTCCATGGTTCATTAGTCACATATTCAATACAAGATAGTGCTCCCAAACACAGTTCAAGAGACCACATTTTCAAAGAGCAAGGGCTTGAAGTTTGCGTCTTCTTCCTTCAACATGCTGCTTGAGAGAACATTCATCAATGCACCAAACTTGACAGAGTTCACAGTGCAACTTGCTCCAATCAGCTGGAATCTCTCCCTGCTCACTTCTCCTTCTACTCAACTCCAAGTCCTGAAGCTTGGCCTTGTGCTTCTTACCCTCCAAGTGCAGCCTCAGCAGCTGCTCATTCATGCATGGAATTCGACATACTTCGAACCACCGCCGCTGCTCTTTTGCCATCTCCTCACTATCATTATTCTCTCTAAACTGCAGCAGTCTAGCCTTGTGCTTTTGACCAATCATATGCTGTTCGAATTGAATTCGCTCGAGCACTCCACATTGCTGAGCTTGCATTGAAATCGATGATCTATTGAAGTACAATCAAGCATGAGACTTTCATGAAAAGGTTGCTGTTTTTGAAGTAGTAGTGGCATATGCTGGAGAGCACTAGCTGGTTCTTTTCTCTTTGTTCCTGATAAATTACTTGCATTTGGATGGTTTAAGCTTGAACTTTGACTCCAAGATTGCACCTGATAGAAGCATAACCATGGAAGTTGGTCAATTTGGTTTGGCAGAACTACTAGTGACATTTGTCTTTAGTGAGATGGTAACTTGTTTGAACTCTTCGCCAAGCACACTAAGATTCGAGTCATCCCACCTCGACATAGCAGGCGCCATCGAGTGTCCACGGGTTACGCAAGAAAATCACTCTTTTTCTTTTTGACTCCGTGATCAAAATTCAAAACGAAATCTATAATGAGAAAGGGAGAAAAGTTATACCTGCAAGGGACTAAACTCTTTGAAGGACTCATCATATTCTGGTTTGACCTGTAACAGGGCTAACTTCCTCCTATATGCCAGCTCTCTTTAGATTGCAAGCTCCACAGGCATTGTATCCTCCACATCAGTCCCCTCTGCCATTTCTTTTGCTATTGTAATATGACAGCAAGAAGATTAGCTTCTTTTTTTGGTTCATTGAATAACAAAGAAGGCAAATGAAGAAAGAAGAGAAGAGAAAAATACTAGGAGTACTAATTATTGATTGAACAGTATTGTTCTTGAAATGTGTCTTTTTTTTCGGTTGGTCTCCTTTTTCCAAAAGTAAAGAATAGAAGCTATGTTTGTTTTTCAAGAAAGGAACAAGTTAAAATGTGGTCACAAACTTGATAACATTGCTCTCAGGAGGCTAACTTCATGTAGGCAGAAGTTATAGCTAGGGGTTCATTAAGTAGAAATTAAGTAAAAGCCAACCCAACAATGGCTTTTGTCTAAAACTTAGACGTGACCATCCAAGAGCTTGAACTAAGATCATTTTAGCAGAAAACTGTTAACTTTAAAGAAGGAAGAAATAAAGAGGGAAACCCCATCAAGAATTGCTACTTTAAGCTGAAATAAATGTCAAAAAGTCAACAAAAACACCAATAGCCAAAGCCAAAAACAAATCCTTCTACCAAGTTCATCATTTTCAAAATAAATAAATTGAAGCAAAAAAGAAATTTAATAATTTCCCTGAACATATATTTTGAATAGCTGAAAGAAGAAAAAGATAGTGACATGGAAATGCTTACTCTGACAAAGATAGTCGGTGAGCTTCAATTAGAAATCAAGGTTTTTGGGTGCCATTGTCGTCAAAACTTGATGCTGAAATAGTGGTCTCTATATGTGTGCGAGAAAGAGAGAGGACAGGACTGGAGTAACATAGAAAAATGCTGGACCAGCTAACCTGACAAACAGTTAAAACGGTCCATTGTTATAGTTGTTAAATAACAAAGTGGATTATACTTTTTCATGTGACAGTTAAACTGAGTACTAATAGTGCTGTTTAGTATTGCTTGTTTGTAAAGATAAAGTTTATAATTAAACTTAGTTATTAAATAAAGAAACAGGTACTAAGCCTAAGCTTAATAAATTTACCAATAATGAATGGATTTATGAAGTTCAAAAGTTCAAATATGGAAGTTTAAATATATATTTGGGAGAAGACAGACTTTTCAGTTAAATGTACTAAAGTCACGTACATTGTGTGTGATACCCTGTCCAAGAGAAAAACTGAATTATTTCTGAATGTGACCAATTTCCCATGCTAAAAAAGTAAGTCCATGTGTATATAAGAAAGGCTTTTATCTATTTATTTATTTATTTTAAATATATAAATGGGTTTATGGGGAAAAAGATGGAAGCTTTAATACCATCTTGATCTTTGTTGATCAAATTCGAACCCTATTGTTTGGTGAGGAGAGCTATCATTATTCATTATAAGGCCATAATTGAGCCATATGTAGATTCTGCCTGATGAAATGAACCTTGATTAGCGTATAAATTAGAAGGGCATTAAGCATTCGTTGAACATGGACAAGCTTCTCTCTCAAAAGGGTATTTAAAGGTTGGACTCTCAATGTTAAACAAGTAGAGGCTTTACCAAAATAGTATTAGATGCACCAAAGTGTGTTATGCCCATTGTTTTGGCATAATGATGCCGTAATTTCAATTAAGGCATTCAAAAAATATGCTTTTGACCGAAACAGTTCAGCTTCAACCTTGTAGAAATTGGAAAGTCCATTGTATGTTCTTATTAGCTAAGAGCAGTTCTATTCATAATCAGTTGTAGCCAGCACATTTGAAACCTTAATCCAATTAAATTATGAATAAAACCCATATGAGATCTCATATATATTATCACGTGATACTTTTTCTCTCAAGGAAAAGATGGTCTTTTGATTAGTAAAATTTGATAGGCGCTGGGTGCAACTTCTGTGACGGGCAAAAAGTCAGTCAAGCTGCTTTAGCTTGATTAAGAAATGACAGAGGAGAAGGAACCTTTTTCACCATATCATAAAAAAATAATGAAAAGTTTCTAAATTTACTGGTCCTTTTTAATTGAAAGCAGAAAAAAAAAAACAAATTATAAAACAATATGCAGCTATCTTTGAAGTAGTACTTATGTTTGACTAGTATCTATTTTTGGCTCTTTGGAAACCATAACTCCATTCCCAACCAGAAATCACTCTCCCCCCCGAAATTGTATGTTTTTTGATTGGGAAAACATAACAAAGAAGCTCATACTAAGACAAAAGAGAATCAAGAAGCAATGAGTGTACGACAAAATCTGAGTAATGTTTTTCGCTTTTATGAATGATGAATGTGTCTGTATACATCAAGAATGAATGCCAGCAACATCTGCTGCTTCTTGTGTATGAAAAGATATGAACATCTAAAAAACTACAGGAAATCTATATCAGAATCCTAGTCACAATGGAGGAAAGCCACCATAATTCAAATCTCCTTGCTTAACGGATATAATCTTCACTAACATAGCTAACACCTCCTTCATGTTAGGCCTAGACTGAGGTGCTTCTGCTGTGCACTTAATTCCTATCCTTAACAACTCAGACATCTCCTCTGCTCCTTCTAACAGCAGCCCTGAACCCCCCATGACAGCCACCGGTATAACCGCCCGATTATACGCACCTCCACGGCCGGCCCCCACCACTCTTCTGGCCCATTCCACCAGGCACTCCTCCCCTCCATCCACTGCTCGCCGCCCAGTGGCCAGTTCCATTGCTAAAACACCATAACTGTACACATCACCCTTTGTGGTGGCTTGCCATGTCTGGCCATATTCTGGCGCCACATAGCCGATTGTTCCAGCTACCATTGTGCTGACATGGCTGTCCCCAGATTCGACAACCCGGGCCAGGCCGAAATCAGTTACTCTTGCCTTGCCATTCTTGTCAAGTAGCACATTACTAGCCTTCACATCTCGGTGGACTATTGCAGGGTAACACTCATGGTGAAGAAACACTAGGGCCCGAGCTACATCAATGACCACATCTATGCGCCTTCTCCATGTTAGTCTTGTTCTGTCTGAAATGAGGTCTTCCAAGCTCCCTCCTTCCATGTACTCATAGACCAAGATTTTCTCTAGTCCATCTAAGCACCAACCATAGAGTGTCACAAGATTTGGATGAGGCCAACCAAAGCCATTCCCACTAAGAACTTCCATTTCGGCTCGGAACTCCTTTTCGCCTTGTGCTCCTTCTCTTTGCAGCTTCTTCACTGCTACTTCTCTCCCATCAGGGAGAACTCCCCGGTAAACTGTTCCGAATCCGCCTTTGCCAATGATCCTGCCCTCTGAGAAGTTGCATGTGGCCTTTAGGATATCTGCGTGTGTGAAAGCTGTTTTGTCTAAGCGAATGACCTTAATAGTGTCTGATAACCACGGCGATGAACTGTTGGAACTCGAAGCGAGGTCACCACGGTACTTAATGTCCGGCAGTAGATACCCTTCTGGTTCCTCAGGGCCCTTTACCATGGAGCAGACTATAAGTGTCAAAACTCCACATACTAAGAAAGCCAAAATTAGGACTAGGAAGACCAAAAATGCAGGCAACTTCTTACGCCCTTCTGAGTTTTTAAATGGCTTGGGAGAAGACCCATTTGGGGATTTACCAATAAACTCTGGAAGAACTAAATTCGGATCACCAAGATAGGATTCTACCTCAAAGGTCGCAAATTGTCCAGTTCCTGGAACTCTACCAGAAATTAGTGGATTGTATGAGATGTTGAACTTGCTTAACTCAGCTAATTTGTTCAAACTGGTTGGAAAGTCACCAGAAAAGTTATTGTATGACAAATCAAGATTCTGTAAGCACTTAAGATTTCCTATCTCCATAGGAATTTCACCGGAGAAGTTATTCATAGAGATGTTGAGCACCACAAGTGGCAACTTTCCAATCTCTGAAGGGAGTTTCCCATGGAGTTGATTGTAACCCAAATGAAGCATACTGAAATTCCGCATTTTGCCAATATCAGGAGGAACCTCTCCTGTTAACTCATTCCCGCTCAGTTGAACATAACCAGAAACTTGAAGCGTTCTCACAGCTGAACCAGAAACACAAATAGGGAATAGGCCAACACCTTTAAGTATTCTGTCCCATATACTTCTACAACTCTTTCTAGTGAGAATGGTATACACAAAACTGAATGGAGGGTAGTTTGCCGGGATCCACCTCTTCATTGCTAAACACTCCCCTGAACCGGCGATAATCCGTTCGGTCTTCTGCCTGTTCAACTCGAAAGTCGGGTCAGGATTACTCCCAATGTTGGCCAATTCAGAAGGTATATCCCCAGAGAGTTTGTTATTAGCCAGGTTGAGCCATAACAAGCTATTACAGTTACCTAACTCTTTGGGAATTTGACCTGTCAATGAATTGTTCCCAAGCATCAACCATAAGAGAGAGTCCAATTTGCCTAAGGTAGCTGGAATAGACCCAGTTAGCTTGTTAAAAGAGAGGTCTAATCCCTGGAGGCGTTTAAGGCTTCCATATTCTACTGGTATTGTATCATTGAAGTGATTAGAGGCAAGGAGCAAGAGCTCTAAGCTTTGCATTTCAGAGATTTCGACCGGTAAAGGACCCGAAAAATTGTTGAAACTGAGGTCTAACCTGGAAATATTAGGTAGATTGAGAATCCCAGAAGATTGTATCCCACCTGTATAAAAGTTGGTATGCAAAACCAGAAACTTAACCTGCTTGAACTCCCCAAAAGTCTTTTGTACCTCACCTCCAAATTTGTTCTTGCTCAAGTCCAAGAAGGCTAATCTTTTTAAGCCCAGAAGGGATTCAGGGATTTCTCTGTAAAAATGGTTGTCACCCAAGAACAAGGCTTCTAGAGTCGAAATCTTTCCGATTTCAGGCGGAATCAATCCGGTGAAATTGTTTCCCCACAGATGCAAAATGACCAAACTCTGGCAATTGGAAATCTCTCCTGGAACTTTACCATTAAAATTATTCTCAGAGAGGTCTAAAACTTGCAAGCTACAGTACTGAGTGAAAATGGACCTGGAAAGGTTCCCGGTGATCAAGTTTTCAGAGACTGAAAACTCGGTAAGCCTCGGAAAACCATTCCACAGTGCCCCACTGAAGTTGTTGGAGCTCAAATCCAAGTACTTCAAATTCAAGCATTCATCAAAGCACTTGTCAATGCCGCCGGTGAAGTTATTCGAGGACAAATTCGCAACGATTAGACTGCGGCAAATCGCGGGAAAACTCGTCCGAATATCGCCCCAAATCCGATTCACGGACAAGTCCAACACCTCCAACTGGTCCAACCCAGATAAGTTAAGCTCACCGGAGAGGATATTGGTAGAGAGATTGAGGTGTTTGAGGCTCCGGCACCGGCTAAGGTCCTCCGGTATGGTTCCCTCAAGAGTGTTCTTGGAAAGGTCGAGGTGGGTCAGAGCAGTAAGAGCAGAGAAGTTGCTGAATATGTAACCGGCGATGGAGTTATCCGGTAAAGAAACTCCGGTCACTCTGTTGTCCGTACAAGTGATCCCATACCAGTTACATGGATCAAGGTCTGGCTCCTTCCACTCTGAATATCGACCTTGGTTTACTTTATTGGAACTTTGAAGAGATTGTTTCAGGGAAAGAAGAACTTTTCTGTCTGTTTCGAGAGAATCTTCAGCTCCAATAGTACCTACTAAAAAAAAAGAATTATTTTTATCAGAATCATCCTCGAACAGAACACCCCATATATATATATTTAAAAAAAAAAAAAAAAACAGGTTCCAGGTTTTCTGCGTTTTCAGACAACCTCGGGAAATGCAAAAATGGATTAAAAAAAATGCTAAGGAAGGGATTATAATGTAAAACCAGAAGTGATTTGGAAGTCTGAGCTTCTAGAAGGAGATTTTGGTTAAAAGAAAAAAAAAATGATATGGTTCTCATTCTCAAGGCCATGAAAGTTGAGTTTTTTTTTTTACTCATTAGCTCATAAGAAACAAAACCCAGAACCGAAAAAAGCTTAAAATTTATATAAACTGGATTGGTTTATACCTGTAAATAATAGAATTGAGAAGAATAAGGACAAAACCACCATAAACAAAGATTGAGTTTTCTCATTAGACATGGTAATAGTAGTGCAAGCTTCTGAGGGTATGATCTTCTTCTTCTTCTTCGTCTTCCTCCACTTTTTCTGCTTCTTAATATTGGCCCAAAAAATGGTTTAGAATAAAAAAAATACAAAGAAAAAAAATAAAGAATGATTATGAAGGTTCAAATATGCCAAAGTTGAACATATTGTAGTCTCATTTGAAGAACAAGGCGCTCTAATACATACACCAAACCAAACTCAAAACAAAGTTCTCAAACTTTTTCCTTTTTTTCTTCTCTTTTTTATTATTATTACTATATATACTATGTTTTTCCAGAAAAGAGAACAGTAAATTAAATTAAAGAAGTAATTTATTTAATCAAACAACAATTTAAAGAAAAAAATGTTGTTTAATGGCACCAATCTATTTATTTTCCTAACTAATATAATTGGTGAGAAGAAGAGGTTAAGTTAGAAGAATATGTGGGGCGGTTGAGCCGCCCATGTTGACCGGTTCACTTGAACCGGCTCAGGATTTTGACTGACAAAAATACAGTCTTATGGCTTCGCGTTGATTATTTGGATTCTAGAAAGTGACAGGTTTGTCAACGTTTTCTTATTTTAATTTTATTTATCAGCTGTATTTTTATTTTGAGAAAAAAGAACTGCAAAAATTGAGATATTACGGGAGAGAAATATTAATTTTGGCTGGTTCTGTTGGTTGGTAAGTTGTTTATTCATATCCAATGGGAAAGTACTGAGAAAATAGAGAAAGGGAATATCTTAGAAAAATCCAAAGCCCCACTTGTGGTTTTGGAATTTAAACGGAGAAAAAAGTTGCTCCTATATATTTGCAAGGTATAATAACAAAAATAATGATTGGTTTTTGAGGCTTGATCTATCTTTTAAGTTTTTATAAATTATAAAAATATTTTTTCGGATTAATAAATTAAGATAAATTTCACCTCTTATAGCTTGTTAGGTTGGTCAAAATTACTTACTCTCTAAATTTAGAACAAATAAATTTTTTTGAATCGATCAAAATACCATTACTTAATTACAATTAAATAGTTAAAAAATTAAAATTTTCTTTTTGAAAAAGTTATAGAAGATTTTTCTTCACCAAATTTTTTTATTCTTAGTCATTAATTTCTTTCGTCCATCACTATTTTTTTCTTCATTAAACACTATTTATTATTTTTTAAATAATATTTATTTTGTTATAAGTTTAGAAGGAAGGTAATTTTGACATTTTGTTTTAATTTTGAGCTAATAAACTATAGAGGTGACATTTATATTAATTTGCCAATTAAAAGAGATATTTTTGTAATTTGTAAAAATTGAAGGGATATATTGAGCATTTCATCAAAATACAAAAGATACTTTTGTTATTATCCCTATTTGTAAATTGTAACTTTCATACCTATAATCCAAATTGAGAAAATTGACGAAACTTCCTCCGAAAGATTATAACTTTTTGAAACTTCTGCCAAAGAAAGATTATGGTTCAAGGCTCAAGCCTTTCTTGTTCTTACTCCTTTTTTTCCCCCATAAAAAAATGTACCTTATAAAAAAAAAAAAAGGGCAAGAAATTGAACTTTGGATAAGCATGAGTGTGATATCCACAAGAATTATTACCATGCACGTCAAATTTCAAAGTTAATCTTTAGTTTGGTTTCCGAATTATGACAACATTATCGCTTTGTACTCTAGTCCTTGTCTTTCAATATTATGAGCAATAGCATGTGAACCCTACAATAAATGTGACAAGCTAATTTTCCTTGATATTTATCCTTTTACTTATTTGAGGGCAAAATTGTCATTCCATATAGGGATTAGTTTTATTGTTTTAGTTGTTTTAATTACTGAAGATGATTAAGATGTTTTCCCTTTGTAAATAAGCAGCATTCTTTAAGTGAGTTTAAGTATATGCGCCATAAGAGGCAGAAGATTCACATATGGTTTTGAAGCTGAGCCTTTCAAACAATATGGCCTGGAGAACGAGACAAGATTGGTTTAGGTTAGGTGGCTAGAATAAAGAGTTGCTAACAAGAGAAGCAAAAATTGGGTTTCAGTAAATTAAGAACGGATAAAAAGGCTATTTGTGGATTGAGCAACGGACTAATAGAGTTTTATTAACGCGATAGGCCGTTCACCTTTTCAATTTAATGAAAATTGTTTTAAAATGAATCAGAAACTTCTTAGCAAGCTCAGGGAATGTTTGTTTCTTGTGCTTAATTACAAAGTTTTAACTACTAAAATAAGACTGCTCCAATAACCTTATGGGACTAAGGAAAATTTTTACTCTCTTTAACAACTTGAAACCTAGGAAAAAAGAATATTGTCAGTAGGACTTTTTTTTTTCCTTGCACTACAAGTTTTTTTTTTTTTTTTTTTTTTTTTTGTAAAACTATTACGAAATGGTTGGGAATAAACTTAGTATGATTTTTATTCCTTATATCACAAGGTTGCTCATTTTTTTTCAAAATAAAAATACCGCTAGAAAAGCTAAAAGACCTTTCTTATTCCTTCCATTAAATTCTTATTTTTCAAAGGGCAATGGCTTTCCAATGCCAGCAACACGTGTAATCAAAAAACTTGGTTTTTCAAAATGATTAACTTAAACAAAGACCGGAACTCTGAGCAAGAGATACTAACATAATATTCTTATTATTATTATCAAACTTGTCACTATGGTGGCTGGTTTGACATGAAGGGGTGGGTTATATATGCAAAGAAGAAATAATATTAGTTTTAATGGTAATACTATAGGTACCAACAGTGTCCAACATTACAACAATATATCAGCTTGTTATAAGTGATTCTAATTAATAAATTAGGTCTCACATAGGTTTTACCTGAAATTCAAATCTTACCTAAAATATAATTATAATTAGTAAGTAATAGACATATTATGTAGGTACTATAATGTACACCGTAGCATTATTCTAGTTTCAATGGGTTTTAAGCTAAAGAATGATCTTCGGTCTGACTGGCATTTTCCAAAAAGGTAAAAATTATTACATATTCAATGCTCATTATGTATGTTAGTTTACATGAAAAAAGAAAAAAAAAAAATTGAAGAAGACATAGCCTAAAATAATGTGACTGGTTTATGATCTAAATGGTATGATCACATATTCTAAAGGCTAAAAGTGAATAAAGTATCTATAAGGCAATCTAACTTTATTGTCGACATTAATAATCTAACAACTAACCATCAACTATCCAATCTGAATAATACATATATATGAGATTAATTTGCCGACACCCTTCAATATTTCACCTTTCACCTTCCGGATGGAGAGAAATAGTACTGCTTCTTAGTTCCTTTCAGTCCTCTCAAACAATTCGTTGATGGTGTATATATAATAAGGTCTATTAATAGCTGTGTTATATATATATATATATATATATTAATCAAACTGAAATTTCTTTCACTAATCAAATACTTTAATACAATAATATTCGACACAAGATCAAATTATAGATAACCCAAAATAACTTCCTTTATCGACTGATAGAAAACTCACTGGATTTTCTTATGGAAATGTTTACAGCAGTGCTAGATTTTTTATATGCACCTGTTCAGGATTCGCCATAAAAGGTCTCACGGCACTCAGAATTGAACAAATGCTTTGTGCTCATGGTGGTATGGTTGTTACATAGAAAACACCAAGCCTTGTTTGGAAGACTAGGGAGAGAGAATGATGTCAGGACTGATATTTTCTGAGGATAATTTTTATGTTCTGTGAGGAGACAATTTCATTAATAAAGATAATCATCCCTCATTAAATGCACAATTCAAATTAGAGCGCATTCATAGCTCATCTGTATCTTTTGATTAATAGCAATTAGTACCTAATATTCTCATTATGTAAAGATATTTTCGTTTTTAGGTTTTTTCCTAATAAAACTGTTACACCTAATATTCTCATTATGTAAAGATATTTTCGTTTTTAGGTTTTTTCCTAATAAAACTGTTACCTGAATGGGTTAGGTCGCATTCCCACCATAAGTAATTTGATAAAAAAAATTCCAACATCTACAAAATCATTGTATTCGGCTGAAGCTAACAAGTTATAGTAGGACTTTAAGTATGGAGCACAAATATAAAATCATTCACCAGAATGAAAATTAATGGATTACGGAAAACAAATTAATCATAACCTGACAATGGATGGGCAAGAATATTTTTTATTATTTTATTTTAGATTATTTAAATGAGCAAAACTTTATTATTTCAGTGTATGGCTAATTAGTCATGAATCAAAATCAGAATCTTTGGCCTCCCCATGACATGGCCAATTAAATCATCCACATCATTTGTTTAATTGAGATATTACAATTCAAAGCATTCTTGTGTCATGTTAATTAACTAATACAAAAAGGATTTCTATGAATAAATCAAAATAAAAAAGAACAATTTAATATTAATTTAGTGATGTTGTTGTCTAGTCAACACTAAGCAAATAAAAAATAAATTAATCATATTATTATCAAAAATCACAAGCACATATCGGATGAAATCTTACACAAGTGTTTTGACTTTTTTTTTTTTTAAAAGTACAAAACCAAGTATGAATTATGTCTATCAAATAGATATCTGAGATATTCTTTACATTATTATCTTCTTCTTTCCTTTTTTGTGATATTTATCGAAAACTATCTTTACATTATTATCTTCTTCTTCCCTTTTTTTGTGATATTTATAAAAAATTATACTTCTTTATAGTTTCATGGACTAGTTAATAGCTACCATTTATATTTTCATAAACTTTAAGCAGCAAATGTGAAAATTGGAAATAAAAATTAAACTAATTAAATGTGTCTGTTAATGATTTGAAAATTGGAAGTGTACATATATGCATATACTAATTTACAATTTCTAAAGATTAAAAGATAAATATGTATATATATTTACAAAACTAGATAGAAGAGACGTAAGTACATTTATATTTACAATTTCTCTAATAAAATTTATTATTATTCTTATTATATCAGTGACATATGACGATAAAGATGATACACGTTTGTGATTAGGACCTCTAACAAAACCGAAGTCTTTTTGGTATTTTCCCAACAACTTCCTCAAAACGGTATCTTACAGGAGAGAGGGTTAAGTACACAAAGTTACACACGTAGGGTTATATATGTGTGTAAAAATAATAGTTTAGCTTTTCACCTTTTTTGTAGCGTTGGGTTATACACGTATAACCTATCGTGCGACCACAAATTTTTATAATAATTATATAATATTATAACTGTCTAATTAAGTGGGACTAATTAAGTAATCTAACTTCAGGCTCAAGAAATTATCTAGACTTTGTAATATGTGGTTGTTCAATACTAGACCAATAAAGATTGCTGTGGTCTCTATTGGCTATCAGTATATAAAGACATAACTATTAGGGTTTTGGTTCCTAAGCCAAATAAAACATATGCTCTCTCCTTTGCCTCCATCAACAGAGAGAGAATCCATTGAGCATACATAGAGTATTTTGGCTGTAGAAGACCTTTAACCTTCTGACTCTTAATTTAACGCTTCTGCTACGGTGTTCATCGTCTTTGGCTATAGATTCAGGTTTGTCTCAGTTTCTCAACAAATTTTTTCCTGACAATTTGGCATGACACACTTTAGAATTATATTTGGTTTAACAATCTATTATGTATATCTAACAAGTGGTATCAGAATAAGAAATCATGTTCAATTACTTAGGATAATCATGCATGTTTCTATTTTGTGATATCTTTACTTATTTAGATTTCTAGAGTTTAAATATAACATATATGATTGATAAATTTTTCATAATTTTGTTAAGATATTGAGCATTGAGAGTTGAATTCTGAGTTTTGGTTCATAAAGTTTGCAAATTAGAGTGAAAATTGCATTAAGTTTGAGTAACCCAATTTTAAAAATCGGATAATTAACGCAAAAACTAGCACTGCGGTGCCACATTGGTGGCGCTGCAGCACCCAGCATAGGAAGTTGGCGTTGTAGAGCCAATCAATGATGCTACAGCGCTTCACTCAAGATATCAAGTCACGGTGGTGCCGCGACACCACGCAAGTGGCACTACAGCTCCATCATAAGGATACAACGGCACCGTGATGCCACAAACTGGCACCGCAATGCCACTACCTAGGAAGAGAGCAATATTTTTTTAGGTCAATTTTTTGACCTAATTAAGGTACAAGATTTCGGCTTTGGATAGAATTGAGTCATTTTTGACTCAATTCAAGGAGTTCCAACTTAAAACTAAACTAATCAATTTTATTTTCTCAACCCACCTTCAATATCCACACTTTATTTGTTGAAAACTCTATTTGGCTTTGGGAGTTGATAAAAGTGCTTGAAACTTAGCCGGTCATCCATTAATATTTGTGCATTAAAATTTTCAGTTTAATATTTTGGACACTTTAGTTACTATTTTCTTTGCACTATGTGTTTAAATATTTTAAAATAGATGAGCTAAAACAACATGTCGTCAAAGTAACCTCTGTTGTATAGATTTATTTATTTTGAAATATTTAAATAATTGTGTATTTATTATTCATGTGAATAATTATCGGCCTAATGGAAGGTAATTATTTGGCCGAATAATGAACACACCTGCAGTAATAGATATGTGATGGTTATTAAGCTTCTATGTGGACAACAAATCGGCCCAAAGGAAGATTTACTGTCTGATAGAATTTATTGTCAATATTTGATTACTGCACTGAAAAGTACTATTTACAAGTTGATAAGTTGACCCAAAGGAAGACTTATTAATATTGTTCTGAGTATCTTATGATGGAAGCCCACCTTATATGTTTATTTGATGTATGTCATGCTAGTATATCTTATTATTTTGTATACTTAGTTTATGACATATTTTTCATGTGAACTGTTATTTCTGTTTTTTAATCCCCGGTCAAGTTTTGGTTAAAAAGGAACAACCAAAAATAAAGCCAAAAATTGGGGTTAAAAAAAAAAAACCTAAAAAAAAGAAAGAACAAAAAGGGGTCAAGTAAAATGGGCCTGAACGTGGGCCTCAAAATAAAAAATCCAACGCCCCTAAAAGTTAAAAGTTTTCAAGTAACAAAAAAAAAATTTTAAGTAGTAAATTCATTCTAATTGCATGAGTCTCATGGTAAGGGGTGCTATACCTAAGGAAGTAAATGCTAAGTAGTTCCTTAAAGTAATTACGGATCGTCTTATTGAAAACGAAAAAGGTCAAAATGAGTACCATTTTTTTGGAATCTCTTTTTAATTCAGTATAAGGATTAAGGGAACATAAGGAAGTACATTATAGAGATGTCTAATCTCGCTTCCAAACTAAAGGTACTCAAGTTAGAGTAGTTAAAAGACTTGTTCGTACATTCGATCTCTATCTCTTTTCTTGCATAAATTAGTTAAGCAAAGTTACAATACCCTTAAGTACAAATGATTTCTTTTGAGATCATTTCTTGTAGTGTGCAAGAAGAAGATAGGTTGAAGTGAGAAATAATTGAAAATGTTCACTTAGCATGTACTTCTCAAGATGAGATAAGATAAGGAAAATAAATAAGGATAAGAAAGCTGTAGTTATGTCTTTACAAGATAAAGTGCAAAAGGAAACAAAATAAGGAATTTATCTATTTCTTTTGCAAAAGAGCTAGATGTATAAGGATGGTTGTCCCAATCATACCTTTTGGCATATAAAGAAAGACATGCCTCTCAATTTTATTTGTCATAAAGTTAATTTAGCTCTTGTACCCAAATGCACTTAGTGAATAGATATGGATCCTACTATTCACATAAGTGTGTTTATGTAAGATTGTTTGTGAAGCCAGTTGTAAATTGATGATGAAAGATTCATCTGTTTGAGCAATAGTAACACAACTTAGTAGAGGTTATATAAGGTTATTTAGATTACAATTAAAGACTAGTTAAAATTTGGATTTGAAAGAGTCTTTTAAAGTATTATATTTTTTACGTGAACAAATATAATCATCTTTATTCATTCGGAAATAGCTAAATTTAGTTTCTTTTAAGATTAAAATTTCTTGTTACTAGTCCTTTGATTTATAATTTTTATAAATTTAAAATAATTGCCTCATCAAGTTAATCTTGCATATTAAGAAATATGGTACAAAAGTACAAATCAATTAAAAAAATTTCTCTATGGTATGACACAAGCTTTTTTTTTATTTTTTTTATATATCTCTTAATAGAGAATTAATAGCCTTGTGTCGGATGAAATTCTTAACCTACTTAATTTAACGAACTTTAAAATCTGTGTTAAAAGTATTAAAGAATACAGACAAATATAAGGAAATCAGGTATCAATAAGAGTTTTGATGTCTTAGAGCTAATTTATACTGATGCATGTAGATTATTTCATATAATTATCTGGAATAGCCAACAATATTACATTATATTTATAAACAATTATTCTTATTAAGAGTACCTATTTTGGTTAATGAGAAGTCTCAATTTTTATATGTGTCTAAGTTTTTTCAATGCTCAAGTTGAAATTCAACCGAGCTAGGAAATTAAAATTGTCAAATCTAATCATAGTGCATACTATAATAGGTAAGACGGATAAAGTTAACAAAGTCCAGAGCCCTTTACTCAGTTTCTAAAGATATACAGAATCATCCGACAATACAAAATACAGGAGAAACCTAGTATTGTTTAGTGACAATAAATAAACTTAAGGACATGGTAAGAAATGTGATCAATCATTCTTCTTTACCTAAATCACTTTAGGAAATGAACCTAAGAACTGCAGTATACATACTAAAAAAACTTCCACTAAAGATGTAGCTAAAATCCCTTCGCGCTATGGACAGGCAAGAAACTTAGTATTAAGTACTTGCATGTCTGGGGTTATCCAACTAAGATTAGGCCATACAAGCCATATGGAAAGTGATTAGACTTAAGAATTTAGTTACTATTTCATTCAGTACTTTGAAAAGTTAAGAGGATTCATTTTTATGATACTTCTTATAAATCCTTTTCAAAATAGGAAAATATAAATTACTTCAGGATGTTAAGTTTATAGGGGAGAAAAGATTAAGAATATTATTTTTGATGAGGAATTCATTTCTCTTCCTTCAACTACAATTGAAAATGTTCAAGTTTCAAGCTTTTATACCTGATATTATTCAAGATATAAATTCGGATCAAGACAATATTCAGCAACTTCTAAAAGAGCAAACTTAACAACCTCAAGAGAAAGTTCCATGAAGGAAATCCACTAGGGAAAAAGGGAAGTACAACTTCAGATATTTATGTTGTTAATCTCCAAAAACATGTGTTTGATATGGAAGCAGAAAATAATCGAATTATTTTCACTCAAGCTAAAACAATATTCTAACTCTTAAAGTGGATTTATGCCATAAAGAATGAGATGAAATCTATGAAGGATAATGACATTTAAGATCTTGTCGACATTTAGGTTTGTCTAGTTCCAATGGTTTCTTTTCGAAGGAAGGCATTATTTATAAAGAGACTTCCTTTCTAGTTTTAATGAAAGACTTCTTCAAGATAATTTTGGTACTAGTAACTCATCATATTCTAGAGTTACATTAGGTGAATTTAAAGACTACCAGTTTCCCACTAAGATATTATAGATTCCATCTAGTTATTTTCTCGTTTGATTTTGAGGAAAATTTAATTGATGGTCTTATGTATCACAAGTTCAGTGAGAGCAAGTTTATCTTCCTGATTTTGTATACCAATGATATACTTTTAGCTAGCAATGATATAGAATTGTTGTATGAAACCAAGAAATTTCTATCGAAGGATATTGATATGAAAGATCTTAAGGACGTCTCTTTTGTGCTAAGGAATACATATACATTGAGATCATTCCTGATGTATCTTTTAAGATATCACAAAAGATATATATCGATAAATATTATGTTTCAGGAGATATGCCCATTGGCTAAGAGTGATAAATATAATCTCAATCAGTACCTATAATAATATTGAAAATAAGGAAATACAGAAATTCTCTTATGCATTGGTAGTAGAGACTCTTATATATATATTCAAGATTGTTAGACAGATATTAATAATCCTCATATGGATCACTAAGTAGCAGCAAAATAGGTTATGCAGAATTTAGAGAGAACATTATTTTATGTGCTCATTTATAAAAAAATCGGAGAAATTTTAGAGATCATTAGGTATTTTGATTCTGATTTTGTTGAATGCCCATATATTTAAAGATCCACTTCTGATTGTAAATATATATATATTTGCTAAATGGATGAGGCTATTTGAAAGAGTGTTAAATAAACACTCATAGCTTTTCACTACGGAGCAAAGTGTATATATCTTATTATAAAGCATCGATTTATGGAATATAACTGCGGAACTTTATCACTAGGCAGCAAGCTGTGGTTGATGGTTTTAAAAGACTATTAAGGAATTATTGTGATAGTTAAGCGGCATTGATGTGTTCTAATAATAACAGAAACTTATGAAGTCAAAACAGATAGACTTTAAGTTATCTATTGTTAAAATAAAGTATTCAGAGTTGATAAGTGTCTAACGAATATATAAGTACAAACTCCATGATAGTGGCCACTCACCAAAGATTTATCGCCTAAAGTACTTTCATGAGCATATTGTTCATAATGGTGTTATATTTTAAAGATGTGAAATTTCAATGGGAGTTTGTAGTTTGGTCCAGATAGTCATTAGTGACACTAACTTTTTGTTTAATTTCTGCAGAATATGGTCGATAGATTTTTTGTAAACTCTAAATTTAAATATAATATTTATCATATTATTATCTTTCTTACTGCAGTTTAAGCATAAAGTTTATAGTAATGCATTAAAAGGAAAGAATAAGGTTGATCTCGTTTCAGTTTAAAGTAAGACTAGATGAAAATAGGCATATTAGATAACTTTTCATGTAACTTTCATGCCACACATTTATACTTGACCTGTGTCATTATGTGTATTGATTTGATAATCATTGATAGGTTTAGTTGCCTACCTAAGTATAATAAAAACTGCTTTGCTTTCATGTTGATATACAAGATAGTTCAGAGTGTTTTAAGGAGTAATTTCTTAACAGAAAGTAATAAAGTGCACACTCAAGTTTTCATTATATAATTGTCTCAGGAAAACTGATATAGCCTAAATGGGAGATTGTTGGTTATATACGTATAACCCTATTATAGGCCACAGGTTTTTATAACAATTATATAATATTATGATTGTCTAATTAAGTGAAGCCAATTAAGTGATCTAATTTTAGGCTTAGAAAATTATCAATTAAGTATGGACTCTCTAATATGTGGTTACCCAATACTGAACTAATAAAGATTGATAGAGTCTCTATTGGCTATCAGCCTAAAAAGACATAACTATTAGGGTTTTGGTCCCTAAGCCAAATAGAATGTATGCTCTTCTCCTTTACCTCCATCAACAAAGAGAGAACTCATTGAGTATACATAAAGTATTCTGGCTGTAGAAGACCTCTAACCCTCTAGCTCTCAATTTAATACTGTTGTTACAGTGTTCATCGTCTTTGGCTATGCATTCAGGTTTATCTCAGTTTCTCAACAAATCTTTTCTTGATAATTTAGCATGATAGATTCTAGAATTGTATTTGGTTTAACAATCTATTATGTATATCTAACATGAGGTGCTTACTTTTGCTAATTGAGTTTTGTCACGAATAATAAAGATATAATAATACCTCATTGAGAAACATTAATACAAATTCATGTACTCAAGCAATATATACCATTCATGTCAATTATCAAACATAGATTATTTTTTTCTAATCAATTAATTGAGTCTCTTGTCTTTTAGGTTTTACCTGAAATTTTTATATGATTACTAGTTATAGAAAGACTAAGTTTTCTTTAATTTCTACTAATAGTAATAATTTCCTTAGTGGATAATTTTATGAGAAAACATAGATAGCTTAAATGGAACATTAATTTCTTTTAATGGATGATATAAATTAGAAGCCACTATATTTGGCCTTTTTTGCCACCCAAAAAAAAAGTGCCCATACCTTTCATTACTATATATCAAATAAAATCTTCTCTCTATATTTTTCTATCGTATCTTATCTAATTCATATATTTGATCATAACTGGAGTTAAAATTATTGAATAACAACATTTTTATTTGTTAAAATCAGATAACATAAACCATAAAAAGAAATTCTGTGTTTTTTGAAGGCTATCATAGTTAGATTCTTAAAAAGGCATGGACTATTCTTTGGTCTAGATAATTACCTCTCAATTGTTTTTGTAGATACTAATTGACAATTTTAAAGAGTAAGGACGTTTCTTCAACAAGTTTAAACTCTAATTTTGACTATACGTTTGGATTTATTGAGATTTGATTAAAGAACACAAATAAAATATTTTATTTAATATTGATGAAAAATGTGTGATTTTTTTCTTTGTTGTTGCAAAAAGGCCAAGCGCTGTTGGTTTTTTTTTTTTTTTTTTATGTTATCCCATTTTTAATAAAAAAAGTTCATTTATTCAAATAATCAATTTAATACAAAAGGTGAATTACAAATAAAGTACAACAATGAACAGTTGATCAAAGTACTTAATGTCTAAATTTCTAATGACGAAAAAATTTAAGTTTTATGTATAAATTTTATAATTAAAAAAATTTAATGAAGAAAAAATTAGAGTGAAAAAGAAGTAAGAATTTTTTTAGAGAAAGAGAGGCTAGATTTTCCTCACTTAAAACTTGGAAAAAAATATAAGTCAACTTATGTAATACCCTGTAAAATAAAGAGCCAAATAATGTACTGACATCTATAATAATATGTAGAAAGATGAATGCATCTTGTGAATCAAGTTGCTCCTCCAGCTGATTGCCTCCTTTTCTTATTTTTTTTGCCCCTTTACTTCGTTTTTGGCAGTTGTTTTTCCCTTTTACTATGTTACTTGGTCTTTAGTTTTTCAAAAGATAATGCATGTATAAAACTTGACCCATTTACCTACATGATATATTAACTGTTGTTATAAGATTCTTACACGTGTTTCTTTTTTTTCACTTAAACTGATATTTAGCCACGTGCTTTCATTTCATTTTTTCATTATGTTATATCACAATTTTGCTTCATTTCATTTTTTTTTTTAAATGTTGTATCACAATTTTGCTTTATAAACGTGTGATATTTTATAAACATATGATATTTTAATAAAAGTTTTTTTGTATAGTTTGTCATCAATTATTGTTTTCAAAATTTCTAGGTTGAATTCTTGTAATGGACACAAAATTATAATGGATATAAGTTCAGTTCATGTAATGTAATTTTGAGTTGTCCAGTTATTAATATCCAATCAAAAAATGTTGTATAATAATGTTGTATAATAGCTAATATAATTAGATACAACACCACAAAAAGATACAAATACAAATTCACCGTGAAGAATATTTTAAGTTATCTTTTGCTTATAGTATTGTGAAAGCACTAAATTTAGCAAAAAACTGATAATTTTTTTTAAAAAAAAAAACAAACAAACAACAACAACAATAATGAAAGGGACACAAAATATCCAAATGAACTTAACTTCTTATCTACCATACTATGTGATCAGTAACGGGTGATGTGCCTCAGGCACGTCAAGTGTGATCACACTAGTATATTAAAAGAAATAGATACAAGTAATAGTAACTAACATAGTGATCAACAAAAAAAAAAAAAAAAATCTGAAACATAGGAAACTGACTTGTAATTTTGTTTTGTATAAAATGTCTATTCGAAATCCCTTGATGGTATAGTTAGTCAAAGGTAATTAAAACATGCTATACTAAGAGTTGGTGGTTTTTTTGTTTTTGTTTTTGTTTTTATTTTTTTTTTCTCAATAGAAAAATATCGCTATAAGCTTCACACTAACTTTGTCTAAGAAAAAGCGTAGTACTGACCCCTCATTTTTCTTAGTAGCAAAAATACAAAGAACGAAAAGTAAGGTCAAAGACATGGGTCGCCGGCTTTTTTCTTGGATTTGGCTTCACGGCAAAGTTAAACACCTCTGTCACTCTTTTGGTCCCGTCGTGTTATTTTCGTCAATATGAGAATCAAATATATGCTTAATGTTGCCGTTAGTGTAATTTTCACGATGGATCTTTGATGATTAACTATGATACTATTAACATGTAGGAAAATTCTATGCTAATCAGACTACGAGAATTTATCTATTCTATTTATCCTAATATTTTGATATGCTTTCGATATAATCTATATATGAACGACTCTATTTGTATAAAAAAAGTCCTTGTCATATGACTTAGGTGGAATGAACAATTTAAATGTGAGTTTGAATAGAATATCTATATTTTACAATTCTCTTAAAATAATCTTTTTGTATTATCAAATATAATATTGAGCGTTGTCGAGTTGAGTTAGATTCAGTTCTGTTCAATCCAGTATTATCGAGAAATAGTATTTTTCAAAGAAATTAAAAACATAAATTTTTTGCAAACATGTATTTTAAAAGGCCTTTTTGCCACAATCAGACGATATATAAGATCTCCTACAGTTGTTTTACGATGTTATTTGTCAAAATTCAAAAAGTGAATAACATGTATATATTATATAACACGCTAACAAGGATATTAAAAATATTATCATTATCATTTATTGCTATTATTATAATAATTATTATTATTAAGGAAGTCAAGATGAAAAAAAAGAGTATGTATGTCAGCTACTACGTTTTTTTTCTTAAAGACAGCTTAGTTTTGGTTGGGGTGTTATTGTCAGCGTTCCTACTACCAATGACAAAAACTAATCCAAAAACAATGTTTTTTGCTTTTTGAACCATTGTATTGATCTAATTTTTTTTTTTTTAAGAAAAAAAAGTAGATAAAATAAGGGAAGCATGATACCTTTCAAATTAAGGGCCCTGCACATAGACTAAAAGAAACTGCCGAGCAACGAAAAGTAAACTAAACAGAGTCAAACGCATAAAAGTGTTTTTTATTCCGCAAAAACAAAAAGAAATACATAATAAATGTTTTAAACAAATTTATAAAGTAAAACTTTATAACACTACAATTTGGCTTACTAAGAAATCCAAAGTTTGTGACAATATAATGCAAATGATCTTCTTAATGTACTTATCCCCTTGGTAGCTAGCTAGCTAGTAATGATGGGGTAATGGAATGTTGACTGTTAACATTGTTCTATGTGTATATTATTGGGAATCTGTATATATATAGCTAAGTACGTGTAAGTATAAAATACACATCAATATGTATCTATTCAAAAATATGTATTATAACATATTCACTTACTAAAAAACTGAAACTTTTGGATGGATCACTAAGATCAACTGAAAGATATCAAAGTTCTAGCCAATTCAGCTTAACTACTTCGCAAATCGCACTTCAAGGACCCTAATTTTTCAGTCCATATTAAACGATCTTAATTTATATATGCTATTTTATAATTCTGGCACCAACAACACTAATTTCAATTTTCTGGAGGGCCTTCATTTCTTTTATGTATAAATATTATAGATATATATGGTTAAAAGCTAAAAAAAAAATCCGAAATTTTGAGTTTATTAAATTATGCCTCTAAAGTTTCAAAATTTTGAAAAATTATACCATCCGTGTATGAGGTGATTAATGCACCCCATGTTAAATACTAAAACTGAATTGAGGCTTAGTTATTTTTGTTTCCGAACATAAAAGTTGTATTAAAATTTGCATTTCCTTCATAAACTCTCTCCAGTTTATTTGTTTTTTTTTTTTTCAGTTTTATCTCCCCTTTTTGTTTAATTTATTTATTATTTTGTTATTTGGTAACAAGAATATGATGGGCAATATTATCTTTCAATAGCATAAATCATTGAAAAATGGACCCGAAGAGTATGATTTTGTGATAATTTGAAACTTTGAACTTTTGTGATATGATTTTAGAGAACTCAAAACTTAGGATTTTAACCACTGAAAGTGCATACTTTAGGATGTTCTTTTTTTATTCAACCCTCTATATATATATATATATATATATATAATTTTGTGATAATTTGAAACTTTGAACTTTTGAGATA
>JXTB01000059.1:609683-657710 GCA_002914805.1 Parasponia andersonii
TATATATATATATATATATTTAATCTTTCGATATTCTAGTATTTATAGTTACAAACCTATAAATATGTTATTGAGTATGTATTGTGTATATGAAAAAATAATGAAATAATAAGAAAATTCTCTCTATACTTCTCTTGTATCTTCTTCTTTTACTTTTATGTATTTTCTATTCTATAATTTGTCCTTAGTTTATAATACGTTACCAGTATAAGTCTCTAGCCACTGGTCTTAAATATTGTTAAGAGGTGTTTCCATTAAGGTATACTTTCCTTTTCTTGGTTAATTTTAATTCTTTTTAAATTTCTGGATATTATTGGTTTTTTATAGTGAGTAGTAGCTTGCAGTTATGAGAATTATAACTCATATTTGGCTTTGCATATTCTCCGAAGAGAATATTGCACTTTAAAATTGTGAATTTACTATAATCAATATAAATATTGATAATATGAGATAAATATAAAATTCTTCGAAATCAATACTTATATAGTCAAATAATGCCACATATAGCATCCTAAAAGTGAAAAATGCTAACAAAACTATGTATTGCACCCTAGAAATGGAAAATACAAATAAAAAAAAAAGTTCATTGAATGAACTTTTCAAGAACACAATAGATAAAAATATAATACATGGCATGTTTAATGGGTTTGTTATATATGTCTATGTACATATAATGTTAGTACATATACCAAAGGGTAAGATTCTAATTCTAATATGTGAAAGTTCTGTACTTGAATATTTCTGTATGATCCTAGAAATGATGTGCATATTTCATAATAATGATTGTGAATTTACCATATGGTTAAAATGAATAATGATGTTATTAAAAAACTTATATAGCCACCTAAAATAGACCAATTATATCATATAGCTACTTGAAGTAGAACAATTATATTTCTTTGAAAAAAAAAAAAGAAGAATATACTTTGTATTTGAATCAAGGACTAAAAGACCGAACTCCTATTTAATTGTTTTAAGAATAAAACTATTTCTATTGAATTAGAAAAAGCAAAACTACAACTGTTTTTTATAATAGTTTACTACTTTTAACAACATCATAAGCTATTATTTAGCTTTTATAAATATTTGTTCATTTTACATTACAAACTTATATAACAATTCTAGAATAGATGATGATTTATTTAAAATTCTTCGTGCTTGGTATTATTATTAAATTAGTTAGTTCTCTTAATATCATATTTTTTTCTATGATTCTGTGATTAAGATCTATGTTTCCATAAAATTTTTACATAAAGAATTCTTTATTATGTTAGTACGTAATCCACTTTGACCATCCGTAGTTGAGTTTTTTCTTATGCTTTATGGAATATTCATATACGTATTTAAACTGATAATTTTTATTCTTTGACGTGTTCTTCCTTTATGTCATATTACCAAGTTTTTGAAAATTTCACAGGTCTTTGATCTTTAGTCAATATCTTTGTTTGTTAGTGTCTTTAAAAATACTACTCTATTTTATGCTGATTTTTACTCTTTCATCATGAATTTTACACCCAGTTTGGCATATATAGTCAAACAAAATATCGAGATAGTACTTAATCTATCTCTTATGTAAATATATGATATATTTGACTTGTAATTTATTTCTTTTAATTGCCTTTTCCTCGTTGTAAAGTATACCAGGTTATTTTGAATTTTTGCTCATATATCTCTCCTGACAAATTTAGTTTATATAGTTAAGCATATATGTCATATATATATATATATAAAAGTAATATTTAGATTTGTTTGTAATCACCTAGTGATTTATGATATCTTTAAAATTATACATAACAGGTAGTGATTTGTCATATGTTAAATTGTTAACTATTTAATTTTCTCATGAATGTGTATATTTTATTGTAATTGGAATTTTGTGAAATATTAATTTTGGATATAAATATTTAAATTACAAATTTATCTAAACTAGAGTTCAATGTCCTTGATGTCGAAGTAAATATGGATACCAACAAATTTGGTGAGACTAATAAGGAAGAAAAATAAGGCATTAGTACAAAATATAATAAAAGTTATGATACTATTAAGGTATTATTTAAGTGAGAATTTGAAGGTTGAATACCTCATTATTAAAAATCTTAGTATAATCTGAAATAGCCTTAATTAAGGACAAATCCAATCACTAGAAATTCGTAAATCCTACCAAATAATTTTATTAGTTACACTAGCACCTATAGGACTTTAAGTTTATTTCAGAATACAATTTGATCATATTTAACATGATCATGTAGTAATAGTATAGAGAGAAAAAGTGTCAGAACTACTCTATTTATATTACTTGTCTTCTAGTAGCAAAGAAGAATAATGGGTTCCTGATGAAAAATCATGAGACTAGGTATAATGACATTTTAATAGTCCTTGAAGTGAATGTTGTATTAATCACAAATGTGATAAGTATAAACAACGTAAGAATAATAAATGATTATGAATATACTCATTAAAGAATATTCAAAAATACTCATCAGAAAAGGGGAAAGTATAATGAGCGAGTAAACTTGGAATGTGAAGCATGTTTATTATTCGAGATGTACATGTAGTACTCCTAAAACATCTAGTTGAGTTGTACTAAAAGTACAAATCTAAGTGTTAGGTCCATTTGAGAATATGACACATCCCTAAAAGGAAGTAATCCATACAGAGGAAATAACTTCACTAAATATCAATATTTTTTATGTGGACTCTGAAAAAAGAGTAATTGAACTTAAATATTATTATTAGTTTCTCAGATATATTTAAATAATTCTTTATTATTCATTGAATTATATTATACTCTGCTATGTTTTTATTTTATTTTTCTATATTGTTATATATTGTCTTCTTATTATTATTTTCCCCTGAGTATTAATTAACACAATATAAAGAGTAATATTTGTGGAGAAATAAATTAGAAGTATGCTTAGTAGATAGTACAATTACTTACATTATTCTATGGGATAATAAATACTTTATGGATATATCTTATTACGAAAGGTATATATTACCACTTCAGGTATTGTTAAATAAATAGATGACACTAAATGAGCCTCTCTATAAGATTATATTGCACTTTTATATCAAAAGTTGTAAGAAATGTTGTGTTGAATTTGTAGTTCAATAATCAAATTCTGAAGAATTAGTAAGATCGATTAGGTTATCCTACATCTAATATAATAAACTAAAGTATTGAGAATTATGACTGACATCTATTCAAGAATCAAAAGTACCCTTCATATGAATTTGTAATGCGTGCGCTCAAGAAAAATTAGTTAAAAGGCTGTCACTAATACCATTGTAATTTTCAATAATCCAAGGGAATATATGAGGGTCATTTCGATAAATTATAATTTTGAATTTATTGGTCTTATATTAGCCTATTGTCTATCTATAATTTAATCTTTGACAAACTATTCACTCAAATTATTAGCTTATAATTAAGCACAATTTTCAGATTATCTTGACAAGTATAGAAGACTTGATCATATTAGTAAATCCATATTTCAATATCAGAGTGATTATTTCCTAGCAAATGGGATAAAAGTTGGGTATCATATGACCCACATTTATACACAAGATGGCCTAGTAGAGTCATTTATTAAAGTAAAAAGTGTATTGTAAATTGAAATTAAAATTGTCTTTCATTGTTTAGGGATATAATATTAAGCACACAATAGCTCTGATTCAGATTCGGTCATCCACATATCACATGTACCCCCTATTATAATTTGTGCATGAGCACGAGCCTAAAAATTATTATTATCTGTGAGTTTACGGTTGTACCACATGATTGCCTATTCAACCACCTTGATTATAAGTATTCTTAAATACTTATGATGGGTAATTTATTTATTGTATATTTACTAGTTACTAATTAGACAAGATATATTTCTCGAAATTAGGGGGAGAAATGACACTTGTAGTATGAAAGAATATCGAGAAGTTTCCTAGAAAAAAGACTAGTTAAGTATTTTTCTTGTACAAGTAAACGTATACTAAAAGTTTTCAGAAAATAATATAGTTGGTACAGATTGCAATTCAATTGCCAAAGACATTTACAGATGCTATAAGAGTGACAAAAGATCTCAACTTATTGCTGCTAATACCTCAATAATGGTTGTGATTCCTATTAATAATATATGACCAATTAAGCTCTAAAAAACACCATAAGCATGGATGGCAAATTGGTGCTTAAGATACATGGAAAAGAAAATAGTGTCATTTAAAGAATTTCCTAAAGAGAAACCTCCTGAAGAAAAAGAACCATAGCCAATATTGAGAAATAGATTGAGATAATGGAAAATATAGCTCATGGAGTAGATTTGATCAATGAAAATTTTGAGATCTCGATATATTTTGTAAATATATGAGAAAAATTGAATAAAATTATAATCGTCGACGATGTATTTGCCTCATAGTTACTCTTATTGTCTTAAGATAAATAACTCATAAATATAGTTAAATGTCACCATAAATATGATTGGCCATTATGGAAAGAGATAATTTAGGCCGAGCTAGTCTCGCTTTCTAAAATCAATATATTCGGACTTGTTATGTTGACTCCCCGCAATATGAAACCAATTATATATATATATATAGGTGTTTGTCTAAAAGCGTAACGAGAATAATGAGGTAATAAGATATAAAGGGAGATTAGTTGCTAAGAGTTTTCTCCAAGAGACCAGACATTAACTAGAAGAAAACTTATTCTCCTTTTTATAAATATGATCACATTCAATTACCCAATTAGTATGGTAGTTAATGAGAGGTTTAATATGTACCTTATAGATGTCGTATTAAAACTAGATATTTACATTCGTATGAGAATCCTAAAAGGAGTAAAGATAATAAAAATAATCATATAACATATATTTAATTGAATTACAGAAATTTTGCATAGATTGTAGCAATTTTGGTAAAGACTGATTCTCTAAACTCTTACGGAAACTAGGATATATGAATAATGCAATGTGCCACTATATATTTATAAACATTTTATCTTGTTGGCTAGTATACATTGATCAATAGTGTTATTCTTATTAGCGAGAGCAAATCAATATATAGTTGTACTTTTTTTCTTTAGTCAAATTTTTGTCTCACAAGGTTTTTATTAACTAAAAGTTTTAATGAGGCAGCCTATGTAATAGTTGAAGGATGTATGTTATACTTTTTTTCCTTAGTCAAATTTGTCTCACAGGATTTTTATTGACTAAAGGTTTTAATAAAGCAGCCTATGTAATAGTTGAAAGATGTATATTGTACTCATTTTCCCTTCACTAAGGTTTTCTCCCACTGGATTTTCTTAGTAATATTTTTAATGAGGCAACTTTAGCAAATAATAAGAATATTACACTCTTTTTCCTCTACTAGGTTTTTCGTCCTAAAGGGTTTTACTTAGTAAAGTTTTAATGATGCATATTCTAATGAACATCCAAGGGAGAGTATTATGAATATATTAATTTATATGTGGACATTTACATTCTATAACCCCAGACCTTTAGGCTTCCCAAACCCCATTTAAATATTATTTTGTAGTGTTTTACATTGTAACCTATATATATATATATATATATATATATATAATCTTTTGGTATTCTAGCACTTATGGTTGTAACCCTATAAATATGTCATTGAGTATGTATTATGTATATAAAGAAGAATAGAATAATAAAAAAAATTCTTTTTATACTTCTCTTGTATCTTCTTCTTTTACTTTTATGCATTTTCTATTCTATAATTTGCATTTAGTTTATAATAAATTTAATTTATTCCTATCTCACATATGGCTAATAAATGGCAAAATAGTTTTACTTATTTTTGTATTTGATTCATTGTGATTCTTCTGTAAAATCTGATCTACTGTAAATAGTTGTACATTCGTTATTATGAAAAGACAATTCATTCTGTATATACTCAATGGGATAATATCTATTTTATACCTCGTATTTTGACACTTTATTCAATTTGTATTTTGTATTTTGGTTATTATCAATATTGATCCTTATATTTAAAATCTATTACAAATTTATACCATAGTACCAATTTAGAGTAATTAATTTACCATGATAATTTAATAAACTCATTCTCAAATAAGTTTTTATATGGTTTATTTTAAATTTTTTAAATGATATCTTAGTAAATTATCTACTTTAAATTGTTGTCATGGTATTAAATTTGTAATATATTTTAAATCTAAGAGTCAATATTAATAATAACTAATACAAAAAATATAAATTAAACAAAGTGTCAATCCCTTTAACATAATTGGATTAGTTTAGAATATTGACTAAAATGATACTAAAAAATAATTCATTATGACTTTCACTTATCGTACCTATTACCTAATATATAATTGACCGACATCATATTTGGGAAGCCCTCCGCCAGTAGAAATCATCTTGGCCTCCTCCAACAGATAGTAGTAGCTCGCTCCATTAATATGTGTCTCTTCTACTGGGGTGAAGGGTCTTCCCTCTCTTCGATATGGGTTTTTTTACAATTTGTTTTCTTTTTCTTAGTAATATTGTTAAATAATCCTCCTATATGGGAAGGTTGTTTTCCTTCTAGTTCTATATTTAGGGTGGTTTTGATACCCTCAGATCTATATCTGTGGTGGTTTGTTGAATTTGTTTCTATTTTTATTATTTCAGTCTACCTAGATATAGATCTATGGTTATTTCTTATCAGATCTGTTCAGATCTGAATAGTGTGTAAGGTAGTATTTACCTCCTATTGATCTTTAATGAGGAACAAGAGATATCAATAATAAATAATGAAAGGATGATCACAATGAGCCAACCGCCGAGGTGTAGAGCTCTATCAAGGCACATATCAATGGTGATCTGTATACATCCCCTCATGAGTACATTTAGCCAAGATCCTAGTATGCAATTTTTCCTCCAAGAACTTTTATTAGCCTTTAGAGTTGTCTACTTTGTAATAATAAAAAAAATCCTTATATGAGTATTGTACTATCCTCTTTATATTAATGAAAATATTTTCCTTAAAAAAAAAGAACCATTAGAAAATAAATGAAAAAACAAGCTAATGGAAAGTTAACACTATACCAATTTTTCTTTTTTTCCTTTCTCAAAGATAATTCCTTACTAAAAAAAAATATTTCTAAATGGGAACAATGAATGGAATATTTGTATCTTTGGTAGTATTTTTACAAGTTAAGTTATCATCATTTAATAGGAATATTTGTATTTATCAGTATTGTTTTGACAAAATTCATTATTTGAGTTTCTCATATATATATATATACAGTTCTTTGCAAAATATATCTTTGTTATAGTGTATTTTAAAAAATGCTTATTTCTTAATAATTTTTAGGTAAATATATTTTTTTTAGTTTTACTCTAAGTACTTATCTTATTAAAGATTCACATTCTGACTATACATGTGAGGTCGAGTTGCTAGACATCTTGGCTAGTCCTCTCAACACTCGTGTCTAGTGCTCCTAACATCATATTTAGTACATAATATACAAACAGGAATCCAGATCTAGCTAGACATGAGGAATCAAGTTGCTAGATATCTTGTTTAGTTCTACTCGATACTCGTATCTAGTATTCCTAACACTCTGTATAGTACTCAGTATTAAAATGATTTTTTTCAATCGAGTTACTAGACACTTTTGTCTAGCACTTAGCATAATGTGTAGCCATTTCGCTTAAGGGTATATTAGTCTTTTTGTACATTTTTTTTTAAAAAAAAAGAGGTGTAGTTATCTAAAAAATATTGATAGGAGTGTAGTTTCTAAAATTGACTAAAGTGATGGTGTATTTCATATAATTTCCCTATATATATATATAACAAAATATATTCTCCATTAACTACACCCAAATTAATAAGGAGTTTTCTTTGGTCTTTTTTTTTTTTTTTTTTGTCTCTTTTAAATTGGAGAGAATTACGCTATTCATTTCTAAGCTACGGAAACATTCTCTGCTAATTGGAGACTCGAAAGAAATTTTAAGATATGCCTGACATTTATTTGCTATACTATGCACATTTGAAAGGGATTAAGTAGCACTAGATTGTTGATTACAAAACAAGGTTTTATTCAGATCAAGGCTCAACTATTACTACGTGTACCCAGTTCATCAAATAACAATCTGAGCTGCTAAAATTTATGATCTACTTTATTTATCATATGCTCGATATGATATTTCAACAGCCACAAAAAAAAAAAAAATTAATCCTAATTGCAAGGTTTTTTAGTGGGTCTTAATAAAATCCGACACAATGACACGTTAAAAAAAAAAACAGAATAATAATAATAATAACATATCAGGATATATAGGAAAAGATTTAATATTAATTGACTGAAAAAGCTCCTAGACTTACAGTGCCTGAAAACAAATTAAAGTATTATATATGTAAATAGTTATACAAATTTTATTGAAAAAAACAAATAAAAACTACTCCATGCATATACTGCTTATCAGGAAAGTCTAATTTCTAGTACTTTAATTTTGATACATGAATTAATTTTGATACATGAATGTGTCTTCATATACTAGTATCATGTCATAATATATAAAGGATTATAGTTGTCTAATTATATATGATAGATATGACTAATTTATTTATTATCTTTTTCTAAGGGGTAAGTTAAAGATTTTTTTTTTTTGAAGAAGGTAAGTTAAAGATTTAAGAGATGCATGTTTAGGGATTAGGAATATAAAGATTATGGCTGATAGTCAAATTCAAGTTAGAATAGCCAACCTATAGAAAGGTAGCCAAAATGGATTAGCTTTAGCCTTTAGTCATGCAACGAGTACAACACCATTAATCACGATTTGGATTAGTAATAAAATATTTTATTGACAATAAACTAATCATAAGGGTCTAATCTAATTAAGATATTGTCCATATGATCAAGGCTTTCTTATTAGATATAAATATTAATGTTGGTCAAAGTTTTCAACAAAATATGGGGTCATTATCAAATTTAGTCAGCTCGCTAGCTTTACTACGAACCCATTCCAATCCAACTCATGCGCACAAAATTTAGACTGTCTTTTTTTTGGTATGCAGATGTTGCTCAAACTTGGAAAACGATGTGTCTTTTGAAAGAGTGGTCCATGTAGAATATTCATATGCTGCATGTGGATTTAATTATGGCACTCACGTGTGGGAATCCTTGACCCAAAGACCATTTTAACTCAAATAGTGAAACGAGAAAATCTACAATTAAGTTCAAACCATGTTTCAAGACTTTCCACATACAGTCCGCACCCATTAGGTACTTCTAGAATTAACGTGAAATCTACGTGAACATATGGACATCATACCCTCCTTCAAAAAATAAAAATAAAAAAGGGTCTTCTATGGTTCACATGGGTTTAAGTTCGTAGAGTTTGTGCCATTTATTTTTATAATTTTATAGAAAAGCATCTACTCTTAAAGTTACTTTAAAATAGTATATTATAAAATAAACTTATTTAACAAAAAAAAATAGTTTATCAAATATTAGTTGTAGCCGTAAATCCTAAACTCCGAATTTAAGCGTGACGAGGAATCGACTTCTTGAACAAAGTTAAGTACATTATTAATGCGTTATACTCTCTAAGCACAATATGAAAGATGTGCAGCCCTCAAAACCAACAATTTCTTTTGGTAGGTCCAAACAATGTTCTCATATTACATGCCTAGTTTTCCTTAGGAATTTTATTTTATTTGGTCTCGTCAGGTTTGCATTAGTATATACATTGTGGGCCGGGCTGAATCTATTGGCGCATTGTTTGTTGCATGTGTGAACTCACGAGAGAAGTCAACAGTTTGATGATGTTTCTAACACGGTCGTTAAACTGTTTGAAGGGTCTAAGAGATGTAACGGTGGATGATGATGTTGTTGATGCAAAATGTGTAACGGTTTCAGATGTTTGACAACTAGCAAATGAGAGTAGTACCGTATGGGGTTGATCATAGTATCACACTAACATGTTTTGCTTATGCTAATTGACTAAGTTTGGTTCCGAGCGAGGACTGCCAACAGCAGTCGCCTGTCTTAATAACTATAATTTTTGTTCCAATCTTAACTAAGCTCTCCATTTATGTGAGTCGACAGTAAAACTCACGAGATAATTACTTACATAGATCTAACCAAAGCAACTATTTGGTTCCATCTGATCAGAATATTGTGTGAGTTTATAATATGCTAATTATCTGTTTGTTCTGCAAATTTTGACAAATAAATTTGGAATCACTAACATTATTCATTGTGATTATAAAAACCTTAGAAAAGAAAATATACTTGAAACGGACAATATGTATTCAATAGGGTTCCAAAGAAGCACCTATAAATTCGGAAGAAGAGTGAGTACAGGAGGATATGCTACACATATTAAAGCCTGAGTTAGGACTTGTGACAATGGACTTGCAATTAATTTTGATGGATTATGATGTTGCATAAACAAAATTAGCAAACATCTGGGGGTAATGAATGCATTTTGGAGAAACTTAGACTAGGCACTATGCTTTATTTTATTTTATTTTCATTCAGTGTCCACATGTGTGGTTGGGCTTGGCCCAAGTTCAGAATATACAATTCTTTTCTGGGCCTATAATAGCTTTCTCTTAGGATTGGTTCTACAAGTCTGTCGACACAATTGATTATGCGGCTGCAGCATATCGATAAATTTCACTTTCACTTTATTTTCACTTTATTCTCACGATGAGAATAAAAATAAGTAAAATTCTCAAAGACAATTTAGGAGAGTAAATTAAAGTGTGATTGAAGATTGAATAATTACAAACCTTATTAATGAAAATTATTTATACAAATTTAGAATTAATCTAAATTATCTAATAAAATAATTCTAAAAAACTTACCACCATACACTTTGCACTTACCAACTAAACACACTTAAATAAACAAATTGTTCATCTAATACACTACAAATAAACAAGCTAAATAACCTAACACACAAAAGCATTCGACCAACCAATGGAATGTTCATTACATTGGGTTTTGGAATTTCGGGTCTTAGCTTTGAGTCATTGATGTTCGTGGGCTACTACATCAGTTCTCCTCCACATGAAAAAAAAAAAAAAAACTCATCCTCGAGTTGCTCATGGTATGACTTCCGGTCCATGGTCTACGTAAAGGTCTTGAACATTGAATGTCTTTAAAATTATGATACTATCTCGTAGATCAATGACATATGCATTATCATTAATCTTTTAAATGATACAAAAGGGGCCAATTTTCTTTTGCTTGAGTTTATTGTATTCTCCTGCTGGAAGTCCTTCTTTACGTAAATGAACCATTACAAAATCACCTTATTTGAAAGTTTTGAATTTTCTGTACTTGTCAGTATTAGTCTTGTATTTGTCGTAGACTTTCTAACTTTTTTTTTTACTTCACCATGGATGTGGATCGCCTTATTAATCAAATGATCAGTAATAATGCTCATCCTTGGAAGTTTTGGTAAAGATATCAAGTCGAGAGTATGCAATAGAGGACGGATATAAATAATTTCAAATGGAGATTTACCGCTGGAACGATTTAGCAAGTTGTTGTAAGCAAACTTAGCATGCAAATCAATCTTAGAAAAGAGCTTTGATCCTCCCAATCTATTAAGTATGTCATCTAATTGTGGGATAAGAAATCAATATCGTGCTATAATCTTATTGATGGCCTGACTATCAATGTACATCCTCCAGCTTTCGTCTTTCTTTGGTGTTAGGAGTGTAGGTACAACCACAGGGCTTATACTTTCTCTAATCATCCCTTTCTTGATGAGGTCTTGGACTTGTGTTTATAGGATCTCATACTTCTTAGGACTCATGTGGTAGTATGGTAGACTCGGAAGGCTTGCTCTGGGAACAAGATCAATCTAATGTTGAATATTTCGTCGGGGCGATAAGTCAGCGGGTAACTCATCAGGAACGATGTTTTCAAATTCAGACAGTAATATTTGAACTTGCACAGGAATGTTGGTAGGAGTATATTCCTTTTTAGGTACAAAAAAAAGGTTGGTCTTGATAGAGGTTGTTGGTTATTTTGCAGCTTCATAGGAGGTAGAGTAATCTTCATATTATCTTTGTGGAAGCTGTATGTATTAGCTTTACCATTATGCATAGTGTTTAAATCGAATTGTGACAGTCAACTAAGTAACATATGACAAGTATCTATATAAACAACATCACATATTACCTCATTTTTGTATTTACCGATGGAGAAAAGAACTCGACATTGTTGTGTCACCTTTGTTTTACTAACGTCCTTGATTCAGCCAATGCGATACGGGGCAGTATGTGATTAGGTTGGTAGTTGTAACTTATTCATCATAGTCTTGGATACTATGTTCTCGCTATTTCCACTATCAATGATAAGATCACATACTCGTTGTGTAACTGTACAATGAATCTTGAAGATGTTGTATCATTACATTTCTTCTTCCTTCTTTGGTGTATACATCAATTATCTTATCATTAAGGAAATGCCTTCATCTCCATAAGTGACTTCCTCATATTCAACTTCATCTACATAGTCCTCATTCTCGAAATACACCTCATCCCATTCGATGTCATCATCGTGTGTACTTAGATTAACAGGTCTATTATGATGACTTTAATTTGAATAGTAGTATGTTTGTCCACATAGATAATATTTATTACCTCTTGGGATTATATAAGAGTTGTTAGTATTGTTGTTGGCTATTTCCCTTTGCAGTCGAGTGGTTGTTTAGTTATGAGAAAGAATTGGTCTTATTACTTCATCATGTGATCTTACTATGGTATTCCCTTTGCTCAAATCAGATCTTTGTGGTAATATAGAGGATTAAGAAGTTGTTGAATTATGATATGCCTTTTTATTGAGCTAAGTTTCAATTTTCAAAGCGAGTTGAATTGTACTAGACAAAGTATTATAAGATTGTTTGAATACCTCATCTTATATATTTGCACAAAGTCTATCAATGAATCTAGAAATCTTTTGACTTTCGGATTCGCAAATGTCCACTTAAGCAGCTAGTCTATAAAACTCGGTTCCGTATTCTTATACTATCTGGTATACTTATAATTGATCTCACCAAGCTAATGTGCCTCCTTTGAGTCAATAAGCTACCAATTTGACTTTCATATGCTCTAGAGTATCCTAGTAATCAAAGAACTTTTCTACTTTAACTAGCTAATCAAGGAATTCTGTAATCATGAATAAACTATTAAATTGTGAAATCTCGATCTTCATGCAGTAGTCATTTTACAGAGGTCTTTGGTTTTTTTCGGGTATGGCTGGTTCTTCATCGTCTTCACTAGAATCTTCACCTTAAAAAGTTGATTTTGATGTCGCCTAAAATTTCCAAGAGGATCAACTTCGTCACGTCTCCATCGTTCATAATTGTTGTTTCATCTCCCAAGAAAATGCTGAGTCAAATTTGTAAGCATTGTCTCTAGATTCTGCAATCTTCTATCAAGTGCATCTATTAACTCCTTTATTGCGAATTCTTCTATAGCGGGATTTTATTAGCTAGATTTTCCGTCCGACATCTTTTTTTTTACTTTTTTTTTTTTTTTTTTTTTACTTTTTTTACTTTTTTTTTGCTTTTATAGGAAAGAAAATAGTACAAACTTTTAAAAGTAAAGAAAAATAGAATTACTTTTTTTTTTCTTTTTTTTTCGCTTTTATAGGAAAGAAAATAGTACAAACTTTTAAAAGTAAAGAAAAATAGAATTATTATTTTTTTTTTTTACTTTTTACTTTTATAGGAAAGAAAATAGTACAAACTCTTAATAGTAAGAAAAAAATAGAATTCTCAAAAATCTAAACAGTAAGAAAATAAAAATAAAGCATACAAAAATGTATATACTACCTTATTAAAGGAATAAAACAAATTCTTCATAGAAGAAACCTTAATATACGCCTTTGATATACTCCTCTTGTTTTTTTTTGATGAAAATAGTGTAAGGTAACGGGAATAAGAAAGCTACACTTGATACAGAGGTAAATTCTAGTACTAATTGACTCATTGGATTACTAGATTTCGCTCTAACTTACGTTCTCACAATGATGATAGAAATAAGTAAAATTCTCAAAGAAAATTTAGAACAGAAAACTAAGGTGTGATTAAAGATTGGATAATTATAACTCTTGCCAATAAAAGCTATTTATATAAGTTTAGTATTAATCTTAACCATCCAATAATATAATTCTAAGAAACTTATAACCATATATCTAGCACCTACCAACCAAGCATATTTAAATAAATAAATTATTCACCTAACACACTTTAAATAAACAAATTGTTCATCTAACACACTACAAATAAATAAGTTGAATAATCTAATACATTTCAAATAAATAAGTCTATAATACCTAATAAACAAAAATATTCTACCAACCAATGGAATGTTCATTAGATTTGGTTTTGAAATTTTGGGTCTTGACTTTGGATCATTGATATTTGTGGGCTGCTATATCACTGTTGCTCAATAGGTTGAGTACAAAAGATGAGGTGGATTCTAATTGAACAAGAAAATATCAACATATCACAAAGCAACAAAACTATCTTAGAAAATGCAATCAACTTCAAGCTCAAGAAATGGTAATTATGGTCAACAAATATATTCAACTAGAGTCTATAAAACAGTGTGACAAGACTCTTGTTTCATGTCAATTTGAGACAGAAGCAAAGCTACATGTTATAATGGCCACTTTAGAAATATTATGCTAGATACGCTAAAGTGCAGAAGAGAAACAATTCAAACAAAATTTTCATATAAATCGAAAAACTAATAGATAAAATAAGATAGGACAATGAAATAAATCTGTAACAGTTTCTGTTATACTACAACATATATAAATAGGATAGAGCTCTACTAGAATTTCATGTTGAGTATCTTGAACAGTGGCTGATGATATGTTGGTGTTGGGTTCTCATCTGTGGAAGTGTTGAAATTTCTGGAAGCATGCTCTTCCCTGGCTCCCTTGAGTGCAACAAGAGCAGCTTTTTTCTTTTGTCTCTCTTCTCTCCACTTCCTTAGCTGACCCTCAATCGCTGCCTTAGCTTTCTCAGCCATTTCGGCTCGAAAAGTGGCCTGTTCTGCCCGGTTTCTGAATTCAGCAACTTTAGCCATCGCAGCATCCAATTCCTTCCTTAAATTTTCCAACTCATGCTTGTTTTCAATCTCTGGCATGCAGATTCGATCAGCCTTTTCGATCAAGGACTCGTAGTCCTTTTTCGAAATTGATATGTGGGCATCACTATTATCTTTTCTATCTTCAGTCTCTATGTTCAGTTCGTCAATTAGTGAAGAGTTCTCAAAAGAAACATTCTCTTGATCATTTTCCTCATCTGCTGCTTCCTTCAACATTTGATTCTCTTTCTTGGCACTTTCTGCTTCTACTGCTAGCAGTTGAACTGCTAGATACAACCTGGATTTAGTATTCTCAGCTCTTGCTTCTGCTGCCTCTGCTGCAGCAATCGTTGACCTCCCTTTGTGAATCTCAGATTTCAAAAGAGCTATCTCAACCTGTGCTTCGGTTTCTTTACTTCTCATCTCATCAATCTCGGCCTTTGCCTTCTGTAGATCACCAGTAAGTATTTCAACATCAACCATCAACTGGCTTGCCAGTTCACTCGAGCTTTTCAGTTCCATTTTTACTTCATTAACTTCCATTTTGAATGCCTCAATCAAAGCTTCTTGACTCAAGTTCTTTCTTTCCTTGAGCTCCAAGTCTTCTCTTATCAGTTTCAGCTCGAAAATGGCATTTGCAGCTGATTTTTGGGACAAGATTAGCTCTTCAGTTGCCTCCATAAGTTTCAACTCAAGGATATCACCAAATATGGACTTGAAAACAAACTCATTTTCCAACTCCTGCATCATTTCAACTTCTCTTTCCATATCTTCTAGCCCTTCTTTGGCTTGAACCAAAGCCATTTGAGCTACCTCTATTTCGGCATCTTTCTCAGACAACATTGTAAAGTTCTCTTTCTGAGATTCAATATCAGCAGCTTTTAACAAAAGAATAGCCTCATTCAGCTCAGTAACTTGCTTTGAAATCTCTTGTGACTTTTCTCTTTCCTCATTGAGAACCTTTTCCATCTCTTCTACTTGTGTCAAGGCCTTGAGCTCTGCCTCTCTGGCAGAATCAACTTCTCTTTCCTTACAAAGCAGCTCACCTTTTGAGGCCTTCAACTCTTCCAAAACTCGCAAAAGCTGCTCACGAATCTCTGCGGTTTCCAACAACTGATCGGCCATCTCTTTCGCCTCGGATTCGAGCTCATCTCTCCGAGTTGTGGTGTCTCTACATTCATCTGCATATCTATCCCTTTCAATCTCAGAGTTCTCAACCAAAATGGAAAGTTCATCAACTTTTTTCTGAGAGTGTTCTAGCTTAAGAAGTGCTTGCATATATGCAGCCTCCTTAGCTTCTAGTTGAACCTTATAGCTTGCCAAATCTTTTAGTACACTTTCAAGCTCTCTCTCTTTCTCACACTCCTGCCAATAAAAAGAGAGAAATATCACTTAAACTACAGCTAATTCCTTCCTTGTTGTTCAACTATATATACAACTTTAATCTTTATTTTAAAAAATACATGAAATCGGTTTATAATTTCATGGATAATTTTAAAAGTAGCTATGTAAGATTATGATTAAAGAGTTACGCTAAAGTTCACTGTGAGATTGCATATAAAAATATACAAGAAGTACACCTTTTGCAGAGTACTAATCCACTGGACATGTATATAAGAATCATTAAAAAGACTCACTTAAGAGACTACTAAAATAGTTGCTAAATATTAAGCAAAGAAATTTCATTTTGGATAACTAATTAAACATAAAAGTAAATAGAATCCTATCCTTGAAACTTGGACTGAAGAAACAGATCTTTACATCGCTGCCGGTGGTCCGGGTTTTCTTCTGATCACCTTTCTCATTGAACAAGGATATAGCAGTCTGGACCGATTCAATTGGGTTGGTATCAATCTCTCCCATATTTTCCAAAATCAAAGTATGTATTGAGAAAAATGATACCAATAAAAAGCAAACAAGATAAATCATCACGTTAAAAACAGAAGAAATAAAGAAGAGAATGATAAGGAGAGGTACCGAAAAAACCAAAGAAATGAGTAATATTGGAGCATAGTATTTGGAAAGTTGTTCTTTGTATTTCTTGTTAATTTTGGAGGACACTACTAGGCCTTCTTGGACTATTGTTTCATTTGGGTTGGCATGAAGCAAGAACCTTGGATTTATCAACCTCAACTTTAGTTCCAATACTTTGGATTTGCTTTCTTTTTTTTTTTTTTTTCAAGTAGTTTTCCTGTAATTGTCTTCTTCTTCTTCTAAGTTGGCCTGCCACATTAACATAGGAAATTCTTAATTCCATGACTATATTTTGCATTAAAGAAAACAATCAAAAAAACACTACTATGATTATTACGATGGAGCTACCAAACCCATTTGATGAAAGCACAACTACATTTTTATCCCATCTATTTCGTTTTTTTATCTTTGAATCGATTGACCATAAATCTTAAGGAATATTGACGTATTTATATGATTAGATTTGTAAACAAGGTAATAATTTATTTCATCTAATATGTTCTTAGTAATTTTTTTTTCAAAGTGGGAGCTTAATTAATGTCCACCACTTATTATAAATTTAAAGAAAAATAATACACACTACTAAAATTTAAACCCTTAATTCTCTAAAACACACGTACACATTTTTAAAGTTTTGGACCAACAAAACTAACCTCAATTAGCGCATTCTTTCGAGACATTGCAAGCTAACATATTCTTAGCAATTAAGCTAGTAAGAATTATTCTTCACAATTCACAAACATGTTTGGATGGATAAATTTGTCATCTTCTCCTTTTTTTTAAAGAAAAATATATGTTTAACGATCAATTTTGGAAAATTCGTGTATGAGAAACATGTCATGGCTAAATTTGTTACCATTAACAAATTTGATGGTTTAAATATGTCATTTTGTAAAATAAAAAATTCAATTTTGGGATGAACTTTAATAAAACATAAAGGAAATAAAAGAGAAGAAAAACGTGTAGCAATAAGTCCCTATTTTCCAAGCATAAACAAAATTTGCTTTTTTTTTTTTTTTTTTGTGCTTGATTTCATAAGCCTAATTGTGCTGAATGCAAAAATTTTGACTCTTACAAATTTACAATACAACACAAGTGAGCATGGCCTGACCTACTAAAACTGGAGCATAGTTCAAAATCAAAGCATAATTCTGGTAATAGATTTTACAAATAAGTAGCAATCATTAATATATGACCGTATCTTATAAGTGAAGCTTTAGATTCATTAAAAATAAATAAAATTAACGAATCAAATCGAGGAATAATATGGACGATACGATTGGATAAGTTTAGTGTAGCTCCTATTGTAACCATGCAATATTCTATTGCAAATCCTGCCAGTTGGCCCCCTTTTACTCAAAAAGAGGGAAAAAAAATAGGGAAAAATGTCATTTAATCTTAATGAAAATTCTATTTCATCATTATTATTATTTTTTTAAAAAAAAAATAAGATTTAACTAATGATCACCACTTATTATAAATTTAAAAGAAAATAACACATATTCTATCAAGATTTGAATCACTTACCCCCTCAAACTCACGTACACATCCCTCAAGCCTTGGACCAACTGAATTGACCCAGTTGGCAATGAAAATTCTATTTCATTAAGTAAGAATGTAACAACCTACGGTTTGCATTGAGAATTTGAGATAAGACTTATTAATGCAGCATCACTCTTTGTAAAGCAATTCAAGAATTAAAAATGGTGACATTGGACCAATTTGGGAACATGGGATGTCTAGCTGCCAAGTATCAAAGCTTCTTCAATTTCTCTAATTCGTTCATAAATTTCTATAGCTGTAACATCTGTCATTATTGTCCAAATAACAATTTTCGGTGGAAGTTGGTCATTTGATTGGTTAAAGGTGAGTTGTCCTAATCTGTCTTACCTTTCAAAATAATTGAAATATTTATTAGCTTTAAATTGCATCTAACGCTCAGCCCATTTTCTCAATATGATTATTTATTATAAGAAAAAGATCTTTACTTTGTGCAGTCTCCCAAATAAAAGAATTCTTTTCTAAGAAGATTTAACACCCCCAAGAAAAAAGGTAAGGGAAAAAAAAAAAAGAACAAATGTTGGCATGTTTACATTCAGGCGAATTGGCAACGTGGTTTTTGAATTTTTTCTTTCTTTCTTTCTTTCTTTTTTTTTTTTTGTAAATTATTGAATTTTAAAAATCACGGCAATCAACTATAACATGTTAATAACTTTCAAAATTTGGACGAAGGTTAACGTATGCAAGTGGCCTGTCACGTGAGAAAAGGCTAATCATTATTAATTCAACTTGGATTAGATTAAATAAGATTGTATTGGATTAGATTAAATTTCGATTTTACACTTTAATTAATTTAAAGAATAAATTCAGATCTCATAAAACATAAATATAAAGATTAAATTCAGATCTCATTAAACATAAAAATTAGATTAAAACAAAACCCTCAAATTAACTCAAGATATAAAATTCACTGATTTAGATCTCATAAAACATAAGCTTAGATTAAATCAAAATCCTCCAATTGACGTAACTATATTTCTGTGTTCAATATATACAATAAGTAGTATAAAAAAAATACAATAAAAAGTGTGTGAATAGATCAATTTATGTATAAATCTCATAATAATTTTTTGAAAAAAGAAGTATAAAAAATCCAATAAAAAGCGCGCATGAATCGAATACGCTCATTAGATTTTGAAGTTTAAAATTCCAGTTGATACAAAAGAATTGGATTTTTTCTTTTTTTTTTTTTAATTTTCAAATTTAATCTATTATTGTAAATGATAGATTATATTAAATCGATGAATTGATTGGCTATAATTTGCTAATCCACTTAAAGATAAACAAGCAAAATCAAACATGCCAAACTCAAAAAAAAAAAAAAAAAAAAAAAAAAAAAAAAAAGATTAAAAAAAAAGGCAAAACGGCATCGTTCAGGAACAGAGCAGGAGGTGGTTCAAATTTCCCCCTGGTTTATTTTGTTATCTGATATTTGTAATTGTAGGTGATATGAGAATGAGATAATGTCACACGCATTATAACGTCCTATGGTGTAAGGTGAGTTGTCGGTTTGCAAAGTGACACATCCATGTGTTGATAGAAAGATAAAACTTGAAAGTGGGAGATTTGCTTTGCTTTGCTGTGGTGTTTTTGTTTTTGTTTTTTTTTTTAGGCCAAGGCAAATATAGAAACTTCCTCTCTTTCACTCAGAGGTTTTTTACTTTGAGGAGAGTCAAGGAGGAGTGAGAAAACCCCAAAAAGAAGGGACCAAAAATGGAGAAAGCTCTGAGTAAAGTTGGGAGCTTTTGGATTTCCAAGAAAGCCAAGGAAGAGATCTCCAACATTACTGAGGACCTCTCCGTATGTATACCCATTGACCCTTCTCCTCATCCTTTTCTTTTTCTTTTTTTATAAATTTTAATTTGGTTGTTTTTGTTCTTGGATATGCATTATGTTGGTTAACATCAAATGCCCATTTCATGGTTTTTTCAAGATCTGAAACATTTTGGCTAAGAAACTATAAAGAAAGAAAACTGGTTTCAAATTCAAATTTTTGATTGAATGAGAAAAGGTCTGACGAAGATTCAGAAAGATACCATGTTTTGCCCTCTGAATTTTTAGTTTTTGGATTGCCCATTTGAAAAATTTCCCACATTTCTCAATCTAGTCAATGTGTTAAATATAAATATATATACACCCACATATCTGTGGATATATTATTTTTCTAGTTGGTTTTTCATTCAAATGTTTCCAAATTGATTTTTGAAAAGAGGGGGGAAATGATGCTGAAACAATCCACTAGCTTTAGCAATATGGTATACTATGGTAGCTCCAGTTTTCCTTACTGAAATCTTTAAGTATTGTGTTTTTCATTATTTCAGTCACTCTCCAATACTGTTGAGGAAAAGGCAAAATGGATATTCAACAAGCTAAAAGGTATGGAGCTTTCGTTTATTCCTTTTATTTTTATTTTTTGGTGTATCTTGGTAGGCAGCAGTCATGATGTCAATGCTGATTCATATAGTTTACTAAATCTCAAACGTCTATGGCAAAATTTTACTTGTGAATTTCCTCATTTTCCTCTCCATGGAGCATCTTTCTATGAAGTTGAACCAATGTAGCTAGAGAGAGCAAATTAGTTCTTGCCTTAAGGCTTATAATTTTCTCGGTTTTGAATCTCATGTTTTTCACTCGCTCAAAAGCTCAATTTTGATGACCCTTTTGGATAGAAACTGCATTTTATCAACTTCTTCTAGGAAAATTCTCAGGATCAAGAATCAGTGAAACAAATGGACTTATTAGTATTATGTAACCATTTGTTAAAAAATTACATAGAAATAGAAATGAAGATTAAAGTTGGACAAAGTAGTTTAATGCTGATAAATAAAAGAACTTTACAGCCACTGTCTGTCTGGTGAAGTGTCATTAGGCAAAGAGGTTAGCTGTTGTATCTTTCAAAGTCTGGGCCAATTTTTTTATTACAAGTTGCTTTAAATGAATACAAAGAGTTGATTGTATTAGATCTTTTTTACTTTAGTGATATTGTGAGATTGACCTGTGATCAATCATTTGGTGCTTTAAATGCATCTAAACTTTTTCTGGTTGTAGATAATTCTTCTGTATTTCAAGAATCATAGAATTGAATGTCCATATCTAACTTACTAGTGAAACCTTCATGTCTCATATCTTCATTTTCTTCATCTTTTATTATGTCAAGATATACAAAGACATGTACTCTTCTTTCCCATGATATCCAAATTATAAGTCGATTACTTTGATGGTCCACCTAAACGGTTGAGAAAGTCTCCTTTTGGTACCTAAACTTCGAAAAATGTTTGTCTTGGTTTTAAAATTTATAAGAATAAAAGTAATTTCCTATAAGAAATGACTTTGATGTTGATCCTTTAACTTTAGAAAAAGTCTTGTTTTGGTCTTTTGCGTTTAAGATTTAACTGAAAATATTCAAACGGAAATAACATGAAACCTTTACTATTTTGGCAAGATTAATAATTCCGTCAATTTTAAGTTCAGGACTAAAACAGGACTTTTTCAGTTAATTTTAGATAAAGACGTGTAACTCCACCTTCTTTTGCAGGAAAACCACAGAAACCCTTGGTGGAACTTCTCCGAGAGTACAACCTACCTCCTGGCCTCTTTCCCCGTAATATAACATGCTACGAGCTCGACGAATCGAAGGGGAAGCTCATTGTGTACTTGTCATCCCCCTGTGAGGTCTGTTTCAAGGACTCATCTGTCATAAGGTATGCAACAAGGATCAAGGGGACACTTTCAAGGGGAAAGCTTAATGGGATAGAAGGAATGAAGACAAAGGTTTTGGTTTGGGTCAAGATGACTAGTGTTGGAGTTGAGAGCTACAAGTCTGACAAAGTTTGGTTCACTGCTGGTGTGAAGAAATCAAGGCCCAAAGATGCCTATGAATTGCCTAGGGATGCCATTAAAGTTGAAGAGTTTTGAGGTCTCTATTAATTCACACTTCTATTGTAAAGGCTACGTGCATGACATTATTCATTGGTCCCTAAATTGAAAAAATAAACAACTTATTTTTCAAATAATTGTGTGATTTTAAAGTTGTTGCTGGAATTAATAATGGTATGTTGTATTCGTATGAGTCATTTTTCTTATGAAAAGTCCAAGCCAAATCAATGATACTTCTCTGCCCTAGAGTATGTTGTGCAGTTGAGATGTGAATTGGACTAGGATTTTTCTTTTTCTTTTGTTTTTTTGGGTGGTGGTGGTATGTGTGGGTGTTGGTTGGAGGGGTAATGTTTTGGATAGCATTGTTCGAGGGGAATTTAATTCTACTGAATGGGGTAGTACACCGCGATGCACCTACATGGATGTTAATTCTACTGAATGAGGTAGTATGCTGCGAAGTATTTGCCTGAATATGGTGAGCTTTCGTCTGTACTGACTTTGTCTCTATTATATATTAGTTAATTTCTATTTTTAATATAATAATAATTCAATTAGATATTTTTTTAAAAGTCTAATAATATATAGTCATAATATTTATTAGGGACACAAGTTCAAGTCACAATTATTGCACTTGTCTATCATCTTTTACTATCTTTTTCTTTTAAGTTATAACTTTGCATTTTCCTTTTTTTTTTTTTTTGTTGTTCTGACATAATTTTTTTATAACATTTTTAGAAATAATAATTTATTCTTTATTTATTTTTTTAGGTAAATCAAGAATTAGTTTTTTTTTCCCTTTTTTTTCTTCCACTTAGTTACTACTGGTAATCGTCTTAGCAAAAATAAGTACATTATATATAGTAATTACATGGTTTCTTTGCATTCTGATATCTTTCCTCAAAAGGTAAAAAAATAAAAAAGTCAGAAACCAATTTAATTTCTCATTATTTAGTTTCTTGCTTTCTTACATTTACTTGAGAAACTAATTTGGTTTCTACTCAAAATTAGAAACCAACTTGCTTTCTACTAGAAATACAAATAGAAACAATCATTATAGATAAAAAAAAAAAATATAGACCAAAAAGGAAAAACACAACTAAAAAGGTTTCTAGGAAACCAATTTAGTTTATATGTAGTAGAATATCCAGTATGTAAGTTAATCACAGGAAATCACAAAAGTATCTTGGAAACAAGTTTGCTTTTTTTTTTAGCAGAATATCTTATACATAAGTAAATTACAGGAAATCACAAAGATTTTTTGAAAATCAGTTTGATTTTCTTTTAGTAGAAAATCCTATATGTAAGTAAATCACAAGAAATATAGGAAACCGCAAAGGTTTCCAAGAAATTAGTGTGGTTTTATTTTAACAAAGTACTCCTATATCAAACATCTTGAATTGTCATTATCTCATAATCAAGGGATTTGAACTGAGGCATTAACTTAAACAACTTGTACGTACTCTCAACAAAACAATGATAACTATATATATGATCCAAATTGTTCTAAATAAATACATCAACTCAAGCCTATTTCTTAAATCGACAAAATGAATAATCTTAACTTCCTAAACAACATTTAACTTTGTTGAAGTCTTCAAAAGAATGGGAAACTATAAGTATAAAATAATATTAAATGACAATTGGCCAAAAAATTCATTGGCGAGTTCTCAAGCAAGATTGCATGCTTTATCACTGAATCCAATGATCTCACTAGCATCCAGCTCAATCTAAACTCCAACGACTCTCTCGAAGGTGATTCTTTTGGTAAAAAATAAGTTAATGTCCTCAAAACAATCCCAAAGTGTAAGCCTCGACAAACTCTTGTAGCGCAGCTATGGTAGAGCTCTAAAATCAAATATCAGCCTTGAGATGTGGTATTTTGGGTTTGAGAGAGATGACAAGAGAGATTTTAAAAAATTACTATTTGTCTAAAATAATACCGTATGAAAATAAGTTAAGTTAATTGCATTGTATTTTTGACCTTATTTTTCAAAAGGTCATGTTAAGTATCATTTCCCCAATACCCTATGCCTCCTAATTTTTATTCAAAAATTTGGTTTATTATGTCACATTTGAAATTTCGTCTATGCTCTCCAATTTTTATAAATATGGTATTGTTTTGCCCCAATCTTTAGAAATGATGTGTCATCCTACGCTAATTTGCATACATAATATTATTCCATATTTAAACATGATTTGCTTAGAAGTACCCTTGGTTAGGGGGGTTTTGCTAGTTAATGATGGTATGTAACTCAGAAAATTCTCCATATTATCTCCATATCAAGAATCTTCCCAATTTTCAGGATTTATGAAAGTACAAGAAATATGAAATTTTTTTTTATCTATTTTTTTATGTCATATATAGTCAATCTCGATATTTGACAAGTAAAAAGACTATTAAAAAAAATTCCTAATAACCTTCTTTAGTCTTAAGTAATTTTGTAATGAAATACTCGCCACGTATAGTATAAGTTTGACGTGCATTAAGTAGATTATTTTGATATGGATTATTCAAATTTTTATTTAATAAACAAAGTACGAATATATTTTTAATATAAAACAAACTCCTCAAAGGAATAATATTAATAAAAAACTAAAAGCTTCAATTACAATACAAGAACAGAGAATTACAATTTCAAACTCCCAAAAAAAAAGACGAAAAATAGATTACAAACACAATAATAACAAGATTGTGAGTTACCATAATTTTCCAAGAGAAGAAGATAATAAGGACCACCATCAAATAATTGCCTTCACCTGCTATTAGACTGTGTTCTTGGTGGGTAGAGTACCGTGAATCTAACTCTAAGTGAGATCCATGCATGCTGAAAAAGAAAACTAACTTATTTGCATTACAGATCTAAATCCAAAAAAAAAAAATTTCAGATTTAACATATAATAAACGGATCTAAAAGCCTATACAGATCAAAAATTTAATGGTACTATAACCAAATCTAAATATTGACTTATTATAAAAATAAAGAAATAAAAAACAGAAAAACTTCTCATCCCTAAAGAAGACCAAGGCAGAAAGAAAGGAGGAAGAGAGACTAAAGAACGAGATCAAAACACTCTCTCTCCAACCTCTTGTGAAAATATCTGGTTAGAGTTTTTTGAGAGGAAAAAAAAAAACAGGAAGCTACGGTTTTTTTTCCAAGGATTCCTTTCTTTTGGCCTTGCTTTAACAAGACACTATTATTATTTTAAGTTTTTTGTATTGTAATATGTTTCTTTTATTATTAAATGTCTTACTATTCATTGAATGTATATGATATATTTATCTTAGTTTTGTTAACGTTAGTAAGAAAGTTAAAGTTTTGTTATACATTACGTATATATATATTTAGAAAAAAAAAATGTTACATATACGTATGTTTCGAAAAAAAAATTAAATAAACTAGAGATATTAGCTGAGTTGTTATTATCATCATTATTGTTGTTATTATTTTATTATGTTTAAATTTGTATACCATGTACTCCATTAAAGAAAATGTGTATAATAAAAATAAGAGTAGCCGTCTTATAATCGGCAAACTCTAAGGCCACATATATCGTTCTCTTCTCACTGTTCTGGAATATGTTTCTTTTCTCCTTATCTTCAATATCGTTTATTCTCTATATCCTTGATAATCATTTGTGACTAGCATATATAGTTATAATACAAACCAAATCTCCACTTGAGTCTTTTAGAAGCTGTGTTACCCTTTGTCTTGATTAGGCACATCTGTGGTAACTTTTTAATGGTTTCTCTTTTCCAACTATTTTTCACTTACAATTCGTACATGATCAATTATTGATTTTCAAAAATCAGTGGACGTTTATATGTATATATTTAAGTTATTAGAATCAAGTTTGATATGTGCGTTGGGAAGCTCCTGGAAAGTAATTGTAATCTTTACTGTTTGTAATGACCCAAGTATTTAGAATTTTAATTGGACTCGATTGTGATTTTGAGTTCAATGATTCAATATTATATGGGGCCAACAGGCAAAAAGAGCCTATTTTAAAATATATATTTGCAAAAAAATCTATATTTTTAATTTATTTGTAATAAACTACATATCTGATACTGTAAAAAGATTATTTTACAAAAAATTTTAAAACTTTGACTTTTGTTCAAAATTCACTTTCAAAGTTCATTTCTCCAAAATTTTCTTATTATAATATCTTCTCCTTTTTTTGACTTTCCTTTTTCTAGCTCTCATGTATAAAATTAAGATCCCCACCCCCTCCCCCTTCCTCTTCCCACACTTATCTTTTACACTCAACACGACTTTTCTTTAAAGTTCTTCACGTTATCCTTTACTCTATTCAACACATAGAACAAACGATAGGACAAATAGTATTTAAGATAAGTAAAGATAATATGTATAGTTAACTAAACAAAAAGGTCTACATGTTGCCTCAAATTGGCTAACTAGATATTAATCAAAAGAACTGACTTATTTTGCTATGGTGGTCAAACTCTAAGTTCCTTAATCATTTTTCAAGTCATACTCTATTAGTTGTTCGCTTCAATATATCTCTAAGAGATTTCAAACTTCTAATCCTTCTAATAGAAATTTAGGTGACATTCTAAGTAAAACTACAAGAACTACTAACTAAGACATGTAATTCTGTACTAATTAACTCTTGTTAATCATATATGTCACAAGTATAATTATCTTCCAAACATATTAACCTTAGAATGACTTAAAGCTGTCAACATAGTAATCTTCCATCAAGACTGTGACTAACTAATGATACAATTTTATCACAGAAACTGAAAGGTAAACCCAAGACTCAAAACCTAAAAGCAAAAAATGAAAAAGTTAGATCTTAGAAACAAATAAAAGTAACTAAATATGAAAAACCTAACAAACAAAAATAAAAAACCTAAACCTCTAAGCTTTCTCCCCACACTTGGACTTTACATTATACTCAATGTAGCATTAAACTCTTATGAATGCAAGGAATAAGAATGAGAGAAAATAGAATACTAAATAACTAAAACAACTAAAACAAAAGAAAAATAAATCTATTGAAAAGAAAAGACTTAGAGTTAGGAAGATTAAATTTGTTTGGTGCATTCTCCTCATCTTTTCCCTTCATCGGGTTGCCTCTGTTAAGAGCTTAATTTCTTGTCCTCAGCCTAATATATCTCCGCTTCAAATAACAGCTGCCTCTCATCCTCAGATTGCTTCCCATTAAGCGCTTAGTTTTTTTATTCTCGACTTGACATGTTTATGCTTCATAGATGGCACCCTCAAGACTTGCGAGATCTAATGTTATGTGGCCCATTGCCTCAACTCGACTCCATTGATTGGATTGGTGTGAGAACTCAAATCTTGGTGTGAGCTCATGGATCGTGATGTGCGGAATTGGTGGTTAGAGCTAGATGCATCATTCGATGGGCAGTGATAGTGAGATATATGCATCGATGGGTATGGGTGGTAGAATGCAAGGATAGATAGGTGTGGTGGGTGGGTAGCATGACTCGGTTGGCAGCGATGATATTTCCACCATTGATGTAATGTCATCAATGATGGTATTGGTTTGTTCATCCTCTAACTGGTCACATCTAACTGGTCACATGTCTCTCCATCTTTATTACTCTCCCATCCTTCCTCCAACTATAACAGGTCTTGTATATCAACATATACCAATCAACAAAATAAACCATTTTGTTAACATGCGTGGACACATAGCATCATTCACATGTTCTTATTTCTATAGGAATTAACGTAATGAGTTTTACCGTATATGCCAAAATTGCTTCAATTTACACGGGATTTTGATAATTCAATTTAGTACATGTTGCATTTTAGATACATACTAATATCTTTTATCTTTAATCCTTGTAGGATTTTCAAATAAATATTAACGTATGGTTTTAAATAAAAATGTGACATCCATAAGTCACATATCAAACCTCTTATTAACTACTATATTAATTAGACGATAGGATGTGATTATATTCGTAAAAAGAGAATGAGTTTCCTTATAGTTAATACTTGGTCTTTGTGAGAAATGCTTGGTAATTAGTCTCAATCTATTTTTTTACCACTTTATATACTAATATTATTATGCTTTTGAGCAAATACTCACATATAAATAATAGGACTACAAGTCTAAATATCTTACGTTTAGCAAGTGAGTGTAGCTCGGCCTGAATTGCCTTTTTCCATGATGGATGGCCAATCATATTTATGTTGACATTTAGTTCTATTTGTAAGTTTTGGATCCAAATTTTATCTTAAGATAGCAAGAGTAACTGTTGAAATAAATTCATCGCCGATGATTATAATTTCTATCCAATATTTCTCTTATATTAAAGAATTTGATTAAGATCTTGAAATTATCATTGATCACATCTACTTCATGAGCTATATTTGGAGGATCTAATTATTCTATTATCTAAATATGTGTTAAGAGTGTTCATCTAATCCAATCTATATTTTTTTTAGCATATTACATCTGATCCGCACTAATTGTAGATTTTAAAAGTCGCATACAATCCAACCTGTATACAATCTTTTATCTAATCTGCAAATGTGTGGCATCAATTACTTTTGATAACATAAATTTAGGCCTTTGTGTTTACAAAGTATTAATACCACAAGAAAATAAACCTATAGTGACGATATCATGTCATCGATATAGAGGACCCTATATCACAATGTTGTCGCTATAGTCTTGGCGAGCAAAAGTAGCGCCGTATTTCACGCCAAAATTTATACTATATACTCTATAGCAACGACAAATATCGTCGTTATAGAGTTTGCTTAATAAAGTTTAATTCTTTTAAAGGTAAAAAGAATTAAAAAAACTAAAAAAATTAATATATTTATCCTATAGTCATCGCTATAAATTTTTATTTAATAAATTTTAATTTTTTTAAAAATGTAAAAAATATAAATATAAAAAATNAATAATAATTAATTTAAAATATTTAACCTATATCGACAACAATTATCGCTACTATAGGTTTTGAATAAAATTTTAAGCGATAACATTTATCACTTTAAATTTTAAAAAATTAATAGATTATTTTATTTTACTTGTTATAGATTTTAAATGAAATTTTAAGTGTTGACGTTTACTGCGCCTCAATTTCGAAATTTGAACAAAATGATGTCATTCGGGTTATAGCGACGACAATATTATTATATGTCGTCGCTATAGATGCTGTAAAATAAAAATTCAAATATTTTTCTTCTTCTTCTATCTTCTCATTCATTCACTCACTCTCTCCAAACCCTACTCCATCTCATACTTTCTCTCCGATCTTCACTCTTTCTCGCTCCATTTCATTTCTCACTAATATATATTCATACATATATATATATATATGCATATCTAGTTTTTTTTTTCTTTTCTGTATTTATGTAAATATTTTGTTATAAATACTAATTTTTTGTTTATTTGATTAATTGTTGCTTAGGTTTATATTATTTTAGATTTCAAGTTTTCTCTTCGTAAGAGAGGTAAGTTTCCCAAAATTCTAATGTAGTTTAATTGACTTTTTTAAATACATGGACTAATTAATATTTTAGATGTCTATATGAATATGTGGATTTTGTATTATAATTTTAAGGGACATTTATTGATTTGAGATTAGATATACTTTTTGTGAAATATATATTTTGGTTTTTGAAATTTATTAATAGTTTGATTTTAGAGTATTAAATATGTTTGTTTAAGAGTATTAGTTTTAATTTTTGACTTTGATTTTGAGGTTTTTTTTGTAGCTTCTAGATTGATTTTAATTCTTGTGTGTATAACTTTGTTGTTCTCTTTTAAAAATAATGAATTAAGAATTAATTTAGATTAATGAATCTAATGGTAATTTTTTTTTAAAATCTATGACATCTATAGCAACGACATTTGTTGTGGCTATAGGTATTAATTTATACATATTTTTCAAAAAAATATATCTATAGTGACTACACAATGTCGTTGCTAAAGGTCAACTATAATGGAGACAAATAATATATCATTGCTATAAGGGGTCTATACCGATGGATTTATAACGACGATTATATTATGACGACTTTGTCGTCGCTATAGGTTTATAGCAGCAACAATCTGATCTATAGTTGTCATTATAGAACCTTTTTTCTTATAGTATAATCATATGTGCTAGGTGAATAACATTTTATACCTTAAACTACAACTAGTAGAAAATGCTATAACGTATATGAATTATAAAAAAAATTATAAAGTTTATTTCATATATATTTTACGTATAGATTAGATTGAATCTATTACTTTTGAGATGAAAAATACATCCGATCTATATAAATGCAAATTTCAAAAATTCAATCTCGAGCAATTTATATATGTATAGATATTCGCACTTTGTGGATTGTATTTGATCATACAGATCTTGAACATCCCTAGTTTGTATCTCAATATTAACTATAGCTCTTTAACATCTTCTTCTTCATGAGGTTTCTTTTTAAGAGATTATTTATGTGACACTACTTTTATTTTTGTGAATTCTTATTCTAGGCTCTGATATCCTATATTTGCTTCTGGTGTGTTTCGATTGGTCTTTAATTATTAATGGGGATCACAACCTTCCTCAAGGCATTAGCAGTAGGAATTTGAGATTTTATCACTCTTATAACTTCTGTAAATACATTATTACAACTGTATTATTTTCTTAACTTTCCTATTTTCTCTTAGTTATACAAGAATTAAAATGACTCAATTGGTCTTTCTTCTTGAAAATTTCTCGACATTATCTAGCACTACATGCGTCTTTCTGCTCCTAATGTCAGGAAAAATGTCTTGTTTAATTGAAGATTAGTAAATGTTCGGTAAATAAATTATCTGACAGGGACTTAAAGTATTTGAGGATAATTATAATCAACATAAATATAAGTATTTAAGGATCTAGCGAGACTTGTAATTAAAATAAAAACCAAGTCTCATGTACGAATCCATATCCTTATTTATATTTTTTTTATCATTTGCAATAAACATATTCTATTGGAAGAAGAGATTCTTTTAACTAAATTAGTTCATCTTCCAATTCAGAAGCAAACTTTGCTAAATCATATGATGCTTTATACCCATCAAGATACACTTTTTAACTAAAATACCACGAAATCAAGACAATAAACTAAATATATCCAATAGTAGATGGCCAAATGATCTAAATGGCAGACAAAACTATGATTAAGAGCTTGTGGTTCACTACGAACATCCAACTCTGATATTTAGTGATTTAAATTAGCATGCCTAGCTCATGAGAGAGGAACTATAAAATCCCTTAATTTTTATTAGGGTATTTTGATCTTTTGACCATTTAAAAATAAAATAAATAAATAAATAAAAATACGAATTTGGACTAAATTGAGAGAAAACTTGGAAATGTGGATATTTTGCAATTTTAAGGGGCTTATTTGACAAAAATCTTAAAATATGGACTTATTAGCAAATCTAGAGGTCCATTTATTGATGGACACGTGACCTGTAACTGATTTCCTCCCAGCTCTCTCTCTCTCTCTCTCTCTCTCTCACAAAAACTGGTGAAACTGCTGAATTTCCGGCAAGCCTCTGACGAGGCACCACCCGTCAATGTCAAGCAGTGCTGCCACTGGAATCAGAAGCTTAGGACCAGACGAAGCTAGTGCCACCAATCTCGTGGCCTGAACCACCGTCATTCACTATTAATGACACCAGCAAGCCACAACTATTTTTTCGATGTTGGCACTGATTCTGGCAACTTTTCGCCATGAAACCAGTCGAATTTGATTCCTTTCATCATAATCTTTCACGTGGTATATATACCTAAACTCGAATTTTTTTGGATTGAATTTTACAATTTTTGACAATTTTGAGTTATTTTTCTTTTGTAATAAAATTTTTTAATCCGATTATTAGATCATAAAATAAACCTCATATTTATGATGTACTCATGAAAATAAGAATTTTGATATACATATTGACTATGTTTGATGATAGACATGAAAATCAAATATGATGGCTCAAATTTGCCTCAATTTGTAAACCGTGGGCCCAGGTACTTGAATCGGTCAAGTTAAATGTCTAACCTAGCATTTTTAGGTGCTCTAAATTCAGTAGTGAAGTTTGTTTCACAATCTGAAACTCCAAATAAAAGTCAAATTTTAAAACCAATCGATCAAAGGTTTGAAAACGACGTCCGATCCTCCAAACAATGCCAGATGTTTTTCATAGCATTGTAACGTTGTTTGGATACTCGATTGAGGTAGGAGTTTAATTACTTAATTTTATACATACTTTAATTTAAATCATGCATTATGGCTATTTTGTGAATAATAGTGAATAAAATGATATTTTGATAAAGTATTGGAAAATCTTGGATTATTGTAGAATTGGGCTGCGAGACTTCTATGTATGTTTGTAAAATCAAAATCGTAAGGTGATTTAGTGGATTTGCAACCTATGGTATAGAAAATTCCGGAATAATATCAAGTGGAGTTTTAAAGTATTGTTTGGTTATGTATTGTATGGTTATTACATATCTTGCTATATGTTATATATACCATAGGATCACACATGAGATATATCTTAGGCATCGCAGTGTTTAGTAGGCGGCCAATATCCCTACCTTCAGAGATAGCCCGTAAACTTGCACGAAGTTTTCTAATTATTCCTATTTGGTTGGTGCAGGCATTTACTTGTCATTTTGGTTCGATAGGCTTAGATGCATGGGGGTCTCTCTGATTTTCAAGGATAGGTATCAGATAGAGAGTACTTACTACACGTAGTACGAGTTACTCTGGTTCGTAATGAGAGGATATGAGCTTATAGGATGGGATGATTTATGATATGTACAATCTTATAATTATGGTTTTGGAAATATGTGATTATTCTCGATTTCTATTATTTGATAAACTCAGTTTATAAATGGATTTTTGAAAAAGTATTAACCATGCAGGTTTGTTTAAAATTGTTTCTATTTATAAATGTAATTGAATTTCTACTGAGTATTCATATACTCACCCTTACTTCTTTCCACTTTCAAGTGTTGATTTTGTGGTAATTGTTCTTGTGGTTTGATAAGCATGCTTGGTATATGCTTATAGTTCCAATCCTCTCCATTGGTTGGTTAATACTTTATATCATCTTTTTTTTTTCCATGTCAAATTTATTTACCCAATAGTAGTATATTTACTAAGTGGATGTATGAGAATAGTTTTGCGATTAAATTGAGTACTTAGAAAAAAAATAATTTTATGTAAATTATTTGAACTTCGGGCCTAGGGTTTTAAATTTAACTCTTTCATTAAACTTCATGATTTACTAAAAGTTTCTAAACTAGTTAATTAGAATTTTATCTAAACTTTAAATGAAGAATTTCTTGGAAATTTAAAACTAATGGATAATTTCATGATTTTGAAATTTGCTTAATTTTGAGATTTATTTATTTTTGAGGACTAAAACTTAAATTTTAAGTACTCAATTGTTTGGAATTTTGGAACAGCACTATTTATCATTATTTCATCGTAAAATTATTAAAAGTCACGATCTTGGATTTCTGGTCGTAACAGGAACCCCCACAACTTTTGCCTTTACCATCCTTGGAGTACTAAGGCACCAATCATCTTCATGGAAAGAGTTGTTAGAACTTCACATTTGGTATCTTCATGTAATTTAAAGCCGATTTTTAAAAGAGGTGTCCAAATAAGTTTCACTCATTCGTTTTCTTCCAACTATATCAAACAAGTAACAAAACTCAACCGAAAAAACCTCACAAATGGAAAGACTAATAATTCTCACAATTCAACCGAAAAAACCTCACAAATGGAGAGACTAATAATTCTCACAATGGATAGACTAATAACTGATAAAATGGAAAGATAAATATGTTTTAATACTCTCTGATAACATACACAAAATCTCATAATGTTAAGTATAGTATATAGCAAAAAATATTGATGGAAAGGAAAAGAGGGGGGAATTTTAGTAATTTATATAAGCTTAATTATCATTATTTAATAAGAGAATGAAATAGTAAAAAGGAACATATGTATCCCAATAAAATATGCATGAACAAAGAAGCAGAAATCATATTATGTATAGTTGTAATTAGAAGGCTAATAGTTACTTAGATTTGTTACAATAGATTTCCTAAAATCATATTATTGTATAAGAATTACAGCTGAATTACAAACGATATTGTTGATCCCGAAATTGGAATTCTAACATTTTTATTAAATAAAAGCCTTTATTAGTTTTGTAAATATTTTGTATTTTGTCTTTTTCGCTTCGCATGCTTTAAATAGGGTCAAAATGAATGCTGCTCTAAATAAATTCAAGTTTTGCATGAGTTTCTACATTTCTGTTAGCAGTTACACATTTAAAGTGGCTTTTATTTTATTTAGGTGTAAATTCCGTAATTTGCTTGTTTTGATTCAAAGGTATACTTAGGAGATATACTAAGTCTCTAATGAAAAAAAAAAGACTCACCAATAAATAATTTCAAAACTAGCTCTCATTTTCATATCGTATATCAAAAATTACTTGGATAGCATATTCCCTAATAAATCCTAAGTTATATTTTCTGATATGCCTTAAATTACTTCTGACACTACCACTACTCCACTATTCTTATCATCACCATCATCAATCTCGATTCTAGCGACACCTCTGCTTGACTAGGATAAAAAATTCCAACCATGGTCGAACTTACAGTGACATTTCTCCCAGTCCTTTAGATCGACTTTTGACCGACGGCTCGAAAATTTTGACTCCAATCAAGTTTAATTTTTATCAAAATCTTGAAATTTTTGATTTGGGTGGGTCAAGTCAAAGGTAGGAATTTTTCAGCTCGTGTTTAACTAGGGTTGAGCTATTGTTTAACCATAGTCAAATAATCTCAATCTTGGTCGAACATGATCGGCCAACTTTTTGGCTTCAACACATGCACTCATAATTATTTAATAGTAAGACTCATCATTGTCAAATTTTAGTACAACATATAAAATCCAGCTCCTTTTGTTATATATAAACCAATTAACTTGTGGTTCCCTCATAATGATAAAACCACAACTTACTTTTGTTATATATAAGCCAATTAACTTGTGGTTCCCTCATAATGATAAAACCACAACTTACAAATCTCAGTACGTACGTTCATATAAACCTCTCTATTCTTAAACACTTTCCAAGATTTTTTACTTGAAACCTACCTTTGAACCTAAAAAAGAACTAGTTTTGGCCAAGATGAAGGATGAGTATGAACTATGTGAATGGACGTTAAATGACAAGGGCAAAGAAATCTCTCAGATTTCACTTCCTCTCGGGTATCGATTATCACCGACCAATTTAGAGAGCATGTGGTACTTGTCTTTGAAGACGATCAATCTACCGATTCTAGGTTCAAAGAACCTAATTAGGCATCTAACCTAATTAGGCACCTCGTTGATGCAAATGGAAATGATCTGTGAATAGTCTTTCTCCTAGGTTATTTCGATCTTTTATTGTGACAGCTTGATAGTTTTCCACCAATTAATTACTCCATTAGTCAGTTTGAATGTAGCAAAGACCACTTAGAACTCAGTAGGTGTCCCATTGGTTACAATGATTCTTTTAATCTCTTTGAACCACCTTTCAGCTATGGTGGGGTCTGGTTTACTATCAAAAATTAGCAAACTCAACTTGACGAAATCCTTGATAAAGCTGGCCTGATGAGCCTCAAGATCTCATTGAGCTCTTAGTCCCGGTATTTCCTGTATAGCATCATATAAATCTGCTAATAGTTTCAAAATTCCTCGTTGTGGTGGAGGAGTATAATTTCTTGGCTCTTACCTCAGTATTCTTCTTCTTGGAGGCATCTTACTAGTCTGTATAACTATGCCAAAATGTTAGTGAGACAATGACACTGAATTTTTAAAATACCTATTCTTTTTTTTTTTTGAAAACGAGTTACAATCTAATTTAATGGTGTCACACCCTCGGCAGATAAATATCCACTCTGATACCAAAATTTTCTGTCACGACTCGTACCCTAAGCCAATGGCAAAAAGGAATTTCATAAGTAAAAATTCAAAAGTTGTTTTAGAAAAATTTATAAAAATAATTTTACAAGTAAAATTCCCATAGATTTGTGAACAATACTAGACATAGATTATTAATGAAATTTATTTAAACAAACCAAGCATCATCATCAATAGTCTTACAATCCAACATACTAATTATACAGACCGAGTCCGTGAAATAGACTCTTAAGTATTCATTTACAAGCCAAGATAATTAAAATAGAGTTATCTTACAAGTTACTAGTTTTTAACACGGTAACTAACTTCTGTTGGAAAAATTGACCTAACACTTAGGAAAATCATGCATGTATGCAGATATAGAAAATACATGATCATATCATGAACGCAGTGAAAAAATTAGCAGATTTAGGTTTTAAAATTTTACATGAAAACAATTTTCATAACCATGTAATACATGCATCATATATAGGATCATATACAATATAAATCAAATCTAGATACAAAACCCTAGAGATGAGATTAAGGTTTACCTCTTGTAGCGTGTTCCTCCTTAATCTCCTTATTGATGGTGATCAAACCTCCAACTTTAGATCTTTTTGTCTATGCTCTTGCTCTTGATTGATGAGGGAGTGGGCAGTAAGTCGAAACCTATATTAGAGAATGATCAAGAACACCTTTTTGATCCTATGAAATACCAGGACGTGAGATGGGACTGTGAGATAATAGGAAACTTTTTCTCTCCTCTCTTTCTTAGTCTTGGCCAATTTTTCTCCATATCTCCCTGTGTCTATGTGTATGACTCTCTAAGAGTTACTGTGTAATTTTTTCTCTCATATATCTTCTATATATGGGACCAAAAACTGCTAACCCTAGTCCAATTAGGATTGGACTTGTTCTCTAATTTGGGCTTTAGGTGTATTTTTATAAATATCTTCAACTCATGAAACTTACTTATAAAAATACCAACTTCTATGTAGAATCATTATTTTACACAGTTTTATGAAACTAATTTCACAAATACCACCAGTCAATTAATGAGCTTAATTGAGCTAGACAAGGGACCTAATGGATCCAAATAATTTAAGCTCCAATAATATGATAAATACATAATAACTCTTATTATGGTATTTATATAAATATTATTAGTAAAGAGACACTCCACTAAAGTCCCAATTACTGCACTCTTAGATTAAATGTCATACCTTTTATAGAGATTTAATCAACTAAACTTGATTAACTGATCTATCTAACGTATTCTATACCACATATAGAATCCTTATACAATGCCGTAGTTGGATAGGTGAAATTACCGTAATACCCCTCCAACACCTATTTACCTTTAAGTTACTATCTTTCTATCAAGGAATAATGTTGTCGATAATTTTGTTCTCAATGGTCATTTAGACAAAATTATCAACCAATTCACAAAATGAATACTAAAATCTTAGATTTAATTATTCCATGAATCTTGAAAGAACCTAAAGTGGCATTAATGTATAGTGTCCTTAACTATTTAGTGTTCCCACCAATTCATAAGTCATAACCTCAATATACCAGAGTTCACCTTTAATTTCATAGATGTTAGTCTTTTAACAAATCAAAAAGCTATAACCCATGAAAGCAAGTCCAGTCAAACATCAAGGATTAAGATCTATATGCTAAGAGCTAGTTTGTGATAATATAAGAATTGAGTTACGGCACTCCAATTCTTTATATTATCTGGTCCAGTTTAATACACATAACTTATTTATATTATATTAGTGTTTCTATCAGAAATCAGATACTTCAATGATTTGAGACATATTATTCCCGTTGAGATAGACAAACACTACAACCTATAGTAAATAAAGTATTCCATCTTTATTTACAGATTGTAAACTACTTCATTTAGACTTAGATAAAGAAACAAGTTTCCCCATAATTAATACTTAATCATGTTTATTTCTTTATACATATATAAAATCATGGAATCTTTTTCATATGAATAAACTATTCAACTAAGATAGTTTAATCTATCAAATATCATAATTATATATAAGAGAAACTTGTTTATACTTAAAAAGGTAAAATTGGAAATCTGCTTTTTTAGGGCAAAAATCCCAACAGCTTCTTACTATTTAGCTCCTGAATTCCCAATATCACGTCGAGCACTACCTAAAAGGGAAAAAGTAAGGTGTGAGTATTTACATACTCAATAGGAATTCAATTACCTTTTTGAATGGATGCGATTTCTCAAACATGCATGGTTAGTTTCTTTATATCTATTTATAAATTGAATTTATAAATCTTTGATATCTAGAATAATCATATATTCAAAACTAAATATAAAACTACGCCATTGCACATATCATATATCAACAAGAAAATAAGTGAGCTCTCATCCTCCCATCATGGCCCTGTAATACTTCTGTAATAAAGGTACCTAGCATCCTAACACTGCCCGTAGGCGTATCAACAAAAACCTGTGCAGGAGCCTAAATCTATAACCTAGCAATGCAGAAACTCGCCAGCAATCTAAAAATACCGAGGTGCTATAATGTAACTCAAGTGTGTGATCTTATGATGTGTATAACATGTAACAGTTCACAACTACCATACATCCAATATTCAAATCACGCTTTAAAAATCCAACTAAGTATTATTTTGGTATTTACTATACATGGGTAGCACAAATCTATTTTACCCCAAAACTAGAACGTAAAAATATATATAATAATCTATACAATCCAATCCCAGTATAACCTAACAAATTACAGCAAATAATCAAACTAGAGTGAAATCACGATTTTTCATAAATATATTTTAATGTAATTAAAATCCAAAATAGATATAAAATTTAAGTAATCAAACCCTGACCTTGATATGGTAGTAATACTAGGTCAATGATACTCGAATAATCCCTTGTTAGTCACTCAGGTGCCTAAATTATAATTTCTGATTTTCGGTAAGTCTACTTGAAAAAGTGACTTTTCAACCGAAGCTTCAAGCACATAAACAGAGGTCACCACTGAACTTAAAGCACCAAAAAATGCTGGGTTAGACAGTGGCATGTAAAATGGCGCAATTTTGTACCACGAAATTCTAATTTTCACTCCACAACGACACATAGTGATATTTTTTATCAAAATTCATGTTTCGACCTCACTGAGTTCAAATTTAAGGTCAGAACTCAGTTTCGAGGTTCAAAACTCGGAACCGTAAGTATTTCTGATCTTTAATCATCTTTCATCTCATATATTTAGCTCAGAAAAATAACTTATTTATCTAAAATAAATATATAAATATCACTTTTTACAAAGTTGGTAAAAATGATAAAAGTGTTAAAAACTAACTAAAGGTAAATTTTAACGTGCAACCATTTGGAACTGGTAAGCAATGATGAGAGAGACTCCACTTGCCAGAGATATTAAAAACAGAGGTCGAACGAAACTCCCGTGGCTGGAAAATCTTGTCAGGAGCTGAATTTTGTGAGGCTGCTATGGCTTCGTCCGATGTCGAATCAAGGTGGGACCGGTAGCATTAACTTCATCTTCGAAAGCTCTTTGATGTGGGTTGGCATGTGAACCCAGGCAGGTAGCGGTGGTAGCGTAGCGGAGTTCGAACAGAAACTACTTCTTTCTCCCTTTTTCTCTCTTCCAAGCCTCTTTCTTTGAAAATTAGGAGTTTTGAAGTTCTTTTATGCAAATTCTAGGCACTATTGTAAAGGAATAAAATATTCCAGAAATTTTTATTTTTTTAATCCAGAAATCAAAAATTACAACAATGCCACTTAACACAAAAAGTCCAAATTACCTCTCAAAAGGTCTAGATTTTACAAGTGCATGACTTTGAATTTTGATAGCTAGTTCCAAAAGTCATAAGAGATTAGTGGTTGAATTAAAAACGACATCATTGATCCCAAAATTTGAATTCCAAAATTTTTATCAAATAAAAGTCTTTATGAGTTTTGTAAATATTTTATGTTTTGTCTTTTTTGTATTGCATGCTTTAAATAGGTTCAAAACAAATAATGCCCTAAATAAATTCAAGTTTTGCATTAGTTTCTACATTTTTGTTTGCAGTAACACGTTTAAAGTGGTTTTATTATACTTAGGTGTAAATCCCTCAATTTTTTTTTTGTTTTGATTCAAAGGAAAAGTAGGTGAATTTACACCTAGGGGATATACTAACTGTCTCTTGACAAAAAAACAGACTCACTAATAAATATTTCCAAAACTATCTGCTATTTTCATATCGTATATCTAAAATTACTTAGATAGCATATTCCCCAATAAATCCTAAGTTATATTCATCTGCCCTAAATTACTTCTGATACCACCACTATCCTGCAATAACTTACCACCATCATCAGTCTAGGATCAAAAAATTTCAACCATGATCGAACCTACAATGTCACTTCTCCTGGTTATCATGTTGAAATTTTTCGGCTATGTTTGACTAGGGTTGAGCCATCGTTCGATGATAGTCGAATAATCTCGACCTCGGATAGGGGTAATTTTCACTGAGTGCACTTTCTAATTTTTTAACTTGGTCGAAAATTTTCAACTAAAGTCTAGTTAGGAGTAATTTTGAATTATGCTATCTGAATTTCTCAGTCCATTATAAGTAACAAATAAAAAAATTAACATTTTTTTTAATGGTAAGACTCATCATTGTCGGATTTTTTTAGTACGACATATAAAATTTCGGCTCCTTTTGTTATATATAAGCTAGTTACCTTGCGGTTCCCTCGTAATGGTAAACCACAGCTTACAAATCTCAGTAAGTACGTTCATATAAACCTCTGTATTCTTAAATCCTTACCAAGATTTTTTGCTTGAAACCTGTCTTTGAACCCAAGAAAGATCTAGTTTTGGCCAAGATGAAGGACGAGTATGAACTATGTGAAGGGACGTTAGATGACAAGGGCAGAGAAATCTCTCAGATTTCACTTCCTCTCGGGTATCGATTCTCACCGACCGATTTAGAGAGCATGTGGTACTTGTTTTTGAAGATGATGAATCTACCGATTCCAGGTTCAAAGAACCTGTTTAGGCATCTCGTTGATGCAGATGGAAATGGTTCAAATGATATGTTTAATGGTATGAATAGTATTTTTTTAAATCTTGATTTTTCTTGCATTAAATGTATATATGCTATATATCGATATTATACAACACAACACCATGACCCTTCTTCCCTTGCGGATAGTTTGAATCTTTTTTCTTTCTTTTAATGAGGTATTAGTAATACAGAATGAGTTATTTAGTTGGTGAATAAAAAGGATTTGGTACAAGTTCAAGATGGTGTCTCTTTTCTCTGTTGTAAACGGAGTTTGAAGATAACATATTATCTGCACAAATGAGAGTATTTCCTTTCACTTTTCTATCTTGTTGATTTTTTTTTTCCGGACGGTTTTGATTTTTTGAGACTAATACAAGAGAAGAAACCTCAGGAGAGTTTCAGCCTACATATGAAAATGTCCATATGTTATGTGGGTGGTAGTAGTTGCTCTTTCACCACCTCCTCCTCCTCCTCCTCCTCCTCCTCCTTCTTCTTCTTTTAGTTTTAAAAAAAAAAACATTAATAATGAGATTGAATATGAGGAAATAAAATGCTATATATTTTCTTTTCCCTAAGTCCATGTATTTCTGTTTCTGGTTTTTTTTTCTCATTTACTATGTCTCTATATTATTATGTTGTTTTTCATAATTACCATGTTTTGCTGCTAAGGTTTAATTAAAAATAAATGTCATCTTTTAAAATTAAAAACAGAGAAAAAAAATAAGTCTACGTTCATAAGGATCTAAGTTTTACGTTCATAGTGATCTTACCGTTTAATGTCGAAATTAATTAATTTACGAATATGAAATAATATAATGTTCAGAGATCGATGCATTTATAGAAGGTAAAATCCCAGAGAATCAACTCTTCGTGTTCCTGCCACAACATGATGAAAGCCGAAGTAAAAATGGCTTGGGGTACTACTGCCGTAAGGGTGGGAATGAGTTTTGGAGAGTACATAGCTCAAAACCTTTTATTCACAGAACATCGGAAAGGCCTCTGAAGGTTTGTGGAGGCCCATTTATGGAGCTATTTGCCGAGGGCAAAGGTGCAAGGCACAAAATAGGCAAGAAAACAAGGTTCGACGACTATGAAGGAAAAGAAAAACCTGGAATACAAACTGTTGTGCGGTCTAAAATCCTATATCAGGTCGCATGAGTAAGATTAAGTATGGCCTCATCCGAAAGGGTTACATGCAACCTCCACCGCATAAGTTACATGCGACCTCCTCCGAATAAGTTAAGTGCGACCAGAATGAAAAGGAGACTAGTCTATGTTTCGTTAAAAGAGTAGCCTACAAGGAAAGGGAAACAAAAGTTTCTCTTTCAAGTTCGACCAGTTACCAAATTTAAGTGATTACCCAATTATATTGTTACTCAAATTGTATTACCCGATTGTGTAGTTACCCATTCTCGCAATTAGGAACATTGAGTTACCCTCATCTATATAAAGGGAGTTAAATGCTTCGGGGGACTAGGACTTTTTCGAATCTAGAGAAGCTAAAGAATTCTTAAGAGTGTTTTCTTCTTCTTTCCGGACAACACATTGTAATTTTGAGTTCTTGTAATTCTCCAGAAAATAGTGAAAAATAGTGGACGTAAGCTCATCTTTTTCGGGGCTGAACCACTATAAAATCTTTGCCTCTTTATTGGTTTTGATTAATAACCCTTTTCATACAAGCCACGTCTCGTAATTTTTTCTAAATTTATTATTGACAAAACCTCTATCAACAATTGGCGCTAGAAGGAGAGCTATTCTGGCAAAACAGTTTGTCAAATATTACTTTTTTAATAATAGCAAACACCAGAAACATAACCAGAGCCACCGGAACTAGCCAAAACCAACCCCAAAGCACTGCTGCTGCACAGGCAGACCCTGCTCAGGATCAACCTACCAGACCACATCAGAAAACCTTGCTCAAAGATAGGATCGCATGGAGGAGACGCTGGTGAACCTTCAGCAAATCACTAACCAGATCAATGACTCCCTACGACGACTTGCTGAAGGGCAGATGGTAACCCCACCACAGCACGAACATCCCAAAGAACGTCCTGCTCAACTACCTAAAAGGGAATACAGATCCTAGAGACAAGGAGACGCGACTAACCAAGAACCCAACAAGAGCGTCATGAAGATCGCATTTCCAAAGGAAAAGGCAAAGTCGCAAACTTGCCTCCAGAATCTGGTACAAAGAGTTCAAGTACTAACCGTGATCATGGACAACCTTCTCACAAATCCACTGGTAATCAAGATCGCTTGAGCAGCGAACGAAAACGACCATCGAGAAGCGTCTTTGAAAAAATCAACAGAGAGTCGAGACAAGATCCTGCAGACCTAAGACTTTACTTGGAGCGGCAACATAGCCATGAACGATCCGTATCGCATCATAATGACCAAAGCCAATCTCGTCGCACTATTTTGCTAGATTCCTCTCACAGATCACAGGAGACTCTACCTGACCAACCCACCATACATCGAGATAACGATCAAAGGCCGCCCTTGCCGCCAGCAAGAGACAATGCTCTCCCTCCGAACGTCGATGTTCACAATTTAAGGATCGCATTATATGTACTTACTGGTTGGGACGATGAGCTCGCTGATGGATATCATCAATCGCCATTTAGCGAAAAAGTTCGAGCTACTGCCCTATCTACTGGATTCAGACTTCCCACCATAAACACTTTTGATGGGAAAACTGATCCACAGGACCATATAGATCATTCAGCGACTTGATGGAACTCCATCATGTCAATGATCATGCACGCTGCAGATATTTTGCTGTAACTCTCTCAGGAGCAGCAAAGAAATGGTTCCGAGGATTCAAATCCGGCTCAATCTCGTCTTGGCAAAAACTTCAGACGGCGTTCTTGAGACAGTTCCAAACTGCAAAGAATTCACTGTTCCACTTGTTAGCTTGTCTGTAATTCGACAAGGTCCAGAGGAAACTCTACGATCTTATCTCAATCGATTCACCTCAGAGTTAGCAAAGGTCAATAACCTACCTAAAGGGGGAGTTTTAACTCTCATGATGGTCGGGGTGCGACCAGAAACTAAACTTTGGGAGGAATTACTTGAGCAAGAATGTAGAACTCTAGAAGACTTCTACCGAAGGGTTAGTCGGCATCTGAGGGTAGAGTCTTCATGCGAGAATCTTCAAAAGACAAAGAAAGAAGGAAGGAAAGATATAACTAAAGACGCGATCATAACCAACAATAACGGTAATAAGAAAAATAAAAGGAGTAATGAACAGTTGATGAAGAATCAGCCTAGACCTAAAAAGCAGGAGATTTCAAGAGCTCCCATGCGGTTCAACAATCACACTAAGTTAAATGCACCCATAGATCATATCTATGCAGTCACAAACTAGTAGGAGTGATACCATCAACCAGAACCAATGAAACGAGACAGGGCAAAGCGCGACCCCAATAAGTTTTGTCAGTATCACAATAATATTGGATATGATACCAATAATTACTATACCTTGAAGGATGAAATTGAAAGATTGATTAAAGAGGGGCAACTGCGGCAATACACCAGGCAAAATGACGAAAGGCGAGAAGAAAACCACCAGCGACCTCCAGAAATCCAACGTGAAGTCCGAACTATCTTTGGAGGACCGCATGTTGGCGGAGATTCAAAAAGGGCTCAAGACAGATATGCACGAGAAGCTCGACAACAGCCATTGACTAACGTCATGCATCTTGAGCAGTGACCACGCAAGATTCAACGAGTACCGGACATGGACATTACCTTTACAGAACAGGTTGCAAGGGAAGTCTATTATCCGCATAATGATGCATTGGTCATAAAAATTAATTGTAGAAGCACACAGTTGTGGCGAGTATTGATTGATAACGGGAGTACTGTGAACATCCTATACTACGACGCCTTTAAGAAGATGGTTTTGAATGAGAGCGACTTGTAGCCTACTGTCACTCCACTCTATGGTTTCACTGGTGACAGCTTGATGCCTATGGGCATGATCGAATTAATGGTCAATGTTGGAATCTATCCTAGGGTTTCAACGCTAATGACCCAATTTTTGGTAGTAAATTATCCCCCCGCATTCAATGCTGTGCTGGGAAGACCGATACTGAGAGAACTTCGAGCCGTCACTTCAATCTACTATCTCACTATGAAATTCCAGACCCAACATGGGGTAGGCGAGGTGCGAGGAAACCAATATGATGGTCCAACTGCCAGAGGAAGCGTCAGTTGAAGTATCGAGCAAAGCGGCAGTCGAAGCTTCAGTTGAATCGTCAGATAGCGTCAGTCGAACTGTCAGTTAAAGCGTCAATCGACACGACTAGCGAAGACTTCGATCCTCGAGAAATAGACGAAGAGGTCAGAACTGGACCCATTGAAGATCTTGAGGATTTATCATTCGACATGTCTTCCAAGACTTTAAAGATTAGAACGAAGATTCTATAGCCTATGCGAGCATTGTTGGTCGCTTTTCTGAAATCTAACTTGGATGTCTTCACATGGTGACATGCGGACATGATAAGGATCGATTCGAGGATCATATACCACTGTCTTAACATAGATCTGACAAAGAAAAGAGCTATGAATCCAGACCGCTACGTCGCGTTAAAAGAAGAGGTGGAGAAGCTGCTCGAAATTGGATTTATAAGGGAATCTTTTTACCCTAACTGGCTTGCAAACCCGGTTTTGGTGAAGAAACCCAATGGGAAGTGGAGAACGTGCATCGATTTCACCGATCTCAACAAAGTATGCCCAAAGGACAACTTCCCTCTTCCGAGAATCAACCAGCTTGTAGATGCGATATCGGGGCATGAACTCTTAAGTTTCATGGATGCGTATTCTGGATATAATCAAATCCCTATGTACGAGTTAGATGAGGAGTATACCTCGTTCATCACTGATCGAGGATTATACTGCTATAAAAAGATGTCCTTCGGACTTGTCAACGCAGGAGCGACCTACCAGCGTCTTGTCAATATGATGTTTGCAAAACAAATTGGCAAGACAATGGAGGTATATGTCAATGACATGTTGGTGAAGTCAAAGAAAGCCGAAGATCACATCAAGCATCTTGATGAGATGTTCAAAATTCTCCGGAAATATTGAATAAAGCTGAATCCCCAGAAGTATGCGTTCGGAGTAGGATCTGGAAAATTTCTGGGTTTTGTGGTCAATCAGCGAGGTATTGAAGCGAACCCTCAGAAGATACAAGCATTGATTGATATGCAATCTCCTCATAAACCTAAGGATGTGCAGAGCCTAGCAGGAAGAGTAGCTGCACTGAGTCGGTTTGTATTCAGGTCAACTGATAAATACCAACCGTTCTTTGAAGTATTGAAAGGATCAAAGAGGTTCAAATGGATGAAAGAATGAGAGCAGGCGTTCCAAGAGTTAAAAGTACACTTGGATTCTCCTTCACTCTTGTCGAAACTGAACCCAGGAGAAGAATTATGCTTATATCTCGCTGTTTCCAAATATGTGACGAGTGCTGCATTGATTCGCAAGGAGGAAAATATACAGCGACCTGTCTATTACATAAGTAAAAGATTACTTGATGCCGAAACTAGGTATCCAGAGATGGAAAAATTGGCACTGGCACTCATCATCGCATTAAGAAAGCTTCGATCTTACTTTCATGTTCACTCCATCAGAGTTTTCACGAATTTTCCATTGAAACAGGTTCTACAGAAACCTGAGGCATCAGGACGGCTGCTTAAGTGGGCTGTTGAATTGAGTCAATTTGACATCAATTTTCAACCTCACACTGCCATAAAGGGTCAGGCCCTCGTAGATTTTATTGCTGAATTTACATATGATGTCGATCTTCTCACAGGAGTACTCGAAAAACCCGCTTCGGAATACATCAAGGTTGTGGAAGCTTTATGTTGATGGAACATCGAATGAAAATGAAGTAGGTGCGGGCCTAGTTTTAATCAGTCCTGGAGGGCACAATATTCATTGTGCACTTCGCTTCAAGTTCCCAGCATCGAATAATGAGGCTGAATATGAAGCACTGATAGCTGGCCTAAAGCTTGCACAGGAAATAAAGGTCGAGATGATTGAAGTGTACAGCGACTCTCAGCTGGTCGTTTGTCAAGTTAAGGGCTATTACCAAGCGAAAGGAGTGAGAATGATGGCCTATTTGCAGGAGGTACAACGATTGTTCTTAACATTCACTGCTTATAACATTCAATTTCTTCCTCGTATTGAAAATACCCGGGCGGATGCACTTGCTAAGCTCGCTTCAACGAAAAATACAGAGTTGTTGAAGGTTGTCCCTGTTGAATTTATTATATCACCAAGCATCGAGGTTAAACCTCAGTTAGCTATGCCAGTTGACAAAAAACCATCGTGGATGGATCCTATAATGCAATAATTACAAAATGGCGATCTCCCCGAGAGCAAAGACGATGCAAAAGTGACTCCACATGAAGGCAGCCCGCTATATCATCCATGATGAGAAGCTTTATCGAAGGAGTTTTAGCTCGCCATTATTATTATGTGTCAATAATGAAAAAGTACGCTACATTATGAG
>JXTB01000059.1:657968-685046 GCA_002914805.1 Parasponia andersonii
AGCAAAATCAGAATGATGTATTACTGAGAATTGAACTCGATTTTTTAGAAGAAAGGCGTGAACAATCTCAACTTCGAATTGCATCATATCAACAATGCATTGCTCGACATTATAACTCCAAAGTCAAAAGTAGACATTTTGAAGTTAGTGATCTTGTCCTTCGAAGAGTTCTACCTAATAATAAAGAGCATGGTGCTGGTGTATTTGGACCTTCATGAGAAGGGCCTTATGTTATTGATGATGTCATTCGACCTAGGACATACAAGCTAGCTCACATCGGCGGATAAAAGATCGAACATACTTGGAATGCAAAACAACTTCGTCGTTATTATCAATAAATCTTCATGTATATCTTCATGTATTTTCAATGGCTTCTTGTATCTTCATTATTTCGACATTCGACGTCATTCGTCAATAATATTTATTCGGCCTTTTACTTTAACTTCATTTGGTTCATCTCTTATAGTTTTATGGCAGTTTTCGGACACCATAAAACTCGAAGGGCTGTGGGATCAGAATATTATCTCCTACTTGTTTCCTAAGGAACTATGCAAAACGTCCATTTAGAGGGGACAGAGTTTTAGATCGTCGAAATATCTAAAGCTCCTTAAAATCCTAGGATTTTCTCCTCGCTTCATGCCTTAGCATGTCGTATTACGCAATTTCCCTCCTCAAACAACAAAGTAACTAAGCAAAACATTTATTGTTCGATGTGAAATATTGCTATATCATATTTTGCCATGGAACTTTTGAAAAATAGTTGAGTTTGCATCACTCGCACTTGCTATTTTCTTAAGCGACCTAACCTATCCTAACACTTAGAAATCATTTTAAGTTAGTTGGATTCAAATCGCAAAAAACGTATCGATCAGTCACCTAGTGATTGACTACTTAGTTAAAATTATAATGTTGTGTTTTGATTATTTTGCAGGAATATGTCTGAGGAAAAAATAATATTCATTAAAAGAATTTTTGCACCCGTACATAAGCAGAGAGGAAGAGGGACCAAGCCCGCGTTGTTCTAAAAAATAATAAAAAAATACAATTGTTTGTTATGCGAAAGTGCTCGCACCGTCATCCCTAGTTTTGGCAGTATCCTCCCTCTAACTCTGGACAAGCTCGACCACGTCCTCACCAAGGATGGAGAAGTCAAAGTCCGGATGCTCACAGAAGATGTTAAAAATGATGGGCGACGAGGCGATGTCACTAGCTTTATCTTCGAGCTCTTTGACTTCAATCGCCTTGAACTCTTCGATAGCTTTGTGTACCACCTCTGTTGTCACCTCCCTCATAAAATCCGGATGCTCAGAGATGGTTTTCTAGAGCTCTTTGTCTTTCTTCTCGAGGTTCTCCTTCTCGAGGTTCTCCTTGGCCAGGCCTTCAAGCAGCTGCTGCCTCTCCAAGTCAAAGGCTTTTTTCTCCTCCTCCCGAGCTTTCTCTGAGTTCTCGAATATTTGGGTTATTTCTTCAACTTTTTTGGCCTTCTCCAAGCATTCGAGGACTGGGTCATGCATCAGGACAACAGTAGCTGCGGTCTGAAAATATAACCATTAATACTAAGAAATAATACATTTGAGGAAAGACAAAAAAATGGTACTTACATTGGCCAGCATCCTCATCGCAGAACCAAAAGCGACCTTGGCAGATCGTCGCTTCATCTGCTCCCAGCCCTCCTCGGAAGTGAACCAATCAATGAAGGTTGTGCTCATACCAGCCTTCTCTGGTAGTTGATTGAGGAGCGCGAAGAGCTCCTCATCCTTATCTACCAGGATCGGTTCCAAAGAGGTGGCAGCCTCTTTGGGTAGTTCAGAATGGCTCGTTGTCTGAGACTATAAAGGAGGCGAGCTTGTCGGGATGTCCTCAAAGGCAACTTTTCATTTTTTGGAGTTGTCGACCTTCTCTTTCCCTTTCGATGATGGAGTGCTCTTGGGTGTCTTGGATTTTGCTATAGACCCGAGAGTAGAGGGTGGTGCTCACAGGCCACTACCAATAACCATCTCTGTACAGATATATCAGTGAGTGAGGTGATATAATATAATGATAATTAGAAAATGTATATATGATTACCTTTTTCTTGTTGAGGAGCTGGTGGTGATGCTATTTTTGGAGAGGAAGGTTTCGAAGCTGGAGGGGTGGCAGGCACTTTCGTTTCCTAAGTCTGGAAGACGAGGCACTTATATCCGTCTATTTCCTTGGCTTCTTTTTCTTTGAGCTCGAAGGTCTAGACGAACAGACCGGGGGGTCAGGGAACACAGCTCCATTTGGAAGCAGACCACAAGCGACCAGGTTTCTGGAAGTTCCAAGTACCTTCCAATCAAATTCCTCGATTGGAAGGTCGTTGATTTTGTACACCCTTGCGAGCTGTTCCCTAGAAAGTCCGGGTCATTCTCTGTTGTCTGTGATGGCATGCGAGTACGATCAGGATAAAAATAACAAAATAGAAAAAGGTGATAAATTGGAAAACTACCTACCGGGATTTTGAAAGAAGTCGTTATCCGTATAGTCAAAGTGGAAAAATGGATTTTTCCATTTTCCCATACTGTTGCGAATCCCATAGATTGTTTTTATTGTCTGGTTCGATCATTTGCTTGCATAAAAGAAGCCAAGATCTGATGGATTTGATTTCACTTGGTAAAACCAAGCGAACTCTTCAGGAGAAGGGGAGTCTAAGCCTAGTTTGTGGTAAAGTATGTATAAACCTACCATGTATCTATATGTATTAGGAGTCAATTGGAAAGGGATAACCGCATTGTAGTCGATAATTGATTTTATGTATGGATGAAGTGGGAGGTGGACACCGCACTTGAGAATGCTTCAGAAAAAGAAGCAATTCTGTGTGGTGGTATGTGTGGTCGATTGAATTCTATAGGTAGGCGAAGAGGGATGGCGATCTTATAGTTGCACACGATTTTGCTAAGCTTATTCGATGTGCAACTCATCCTTATATTAGTACATGACCAATTCCCCTCTACGTATTAATAGCCCGATGAGAAGGCTGGGGCATCCCTGATACGTCCAGGCCACTGGTCCTAAGGGAGGTCGCCTATGCAAGGATTATTTTGCCTGACCCCCATTATCTCTATTTTGGATTCTGGCTCAAGATAATCTTCGAGGTTTATGGAGCTAACACTCAAGTCAGATTCTCCAGAAAATGCATTTCCTTACCTAAAATCCTCACTACTAAACATCTAAAAAGAAATACGGATGGATTTAGTCCTATGCGAGCATCAAGAAATTTTACTATGTGCTAGTAAATTTTGGGGGTTCACCCTAGGATTATTAACAAGCAAGCTCATCGAATTTTTTCTAATTGGTGTAGGATTCATAAAAATTGTTCAAGCAGTTCGTCAAAAAATAAATAAATAGGGTATCAGACCTTAGAAACTCTTTTCACAAGTTAATCTTTGACCATTATCTAGTAAGAGTCTATTCTATGAACCGGTAAAGGGGGATCTGAAGAATTCCCATTCCAGTTCGTTCAAGTATGGGATGTGTTTCAATTCCTAGAAAATAAAACTGAATAGGTTTTTCCGAGAACAGACGAAGAACAATAGAAGAGAAAAATGTACTAACCTTTCTTCAAAAGCGGAGGGATTGAGTTATGGTCAGAACTCCGTCGGAGAAGATACTTGAATTGTGCGAGCTGAAGAACGAAATGGCGCTGTAAGGTTTGCTCTGAAATACTTCGGGATTTTAGAAAGATAGAAAACGAGAGTTTGTAATGAAGAAGCAGAAGCGGATTGATTTCCGATATTTATTTCTCGAGTATCGCTAAATCACAGCCGTAGATCAAGGTATTTGATTTTCAGATCTAAAGGCCAAAGTTCACGTGGGATTTGATTTTTTCCGAAATTAAATCAGTATCTTTCAAAATTTGAAACGATTCGGTTTAAAGACGACAGTTGGCATCATCGATATCCTTGAGTCTCCTCGAGTTTTGCTATTTTCCTTAGAAAAGATGGCGTGCTTTCAACTGTCAGAAAAAGGTGCGCGTGATCTTGAGAAAGGTGAGATTTGAGATCTGGCGACTCTTCAACTCTTCAAGGATCACAAGTCTAGATTGTGACATCGCATTTTTCAAGTTCGCACTCACTTACATTAAAAGGAAGCTCCATTTTGTCCTGAAGAACTAATGGAGTTGGGGGACAATTGTTGTGCAGTCTAAAATCCTATGTCAGGTCGCATGAGTAAGATTAAATGCGGCCTCATCCGAAAGGGTTGCATACGACCTCCACCGCATAAGTTATGTGCGACCTCCTCCGAATAAGTTAAGTGTGACCAGAATGAAAAGGAGACTAGTCTATGTTTCGTCAAAAGGGTAGCCTACAAAGAAAGAGAAACAAAAGTTTCTCTTTCAAGTTCGACCAATTACCCAATTTAAGTGATTACCTAATTATATTGTTACTCAAATTGTATTACCCGATTGTATAGTTACCACTTCTCGCAATTAAGAACATTGAGTTACCCTCGTCTATATAAAGGGAGTTCAATGCTTCGGGGGACTAGGACTTTTTCGAATCTAGAGAATCTAAAAAATTCTTAAGAGTGTTTTCTTCTTCTTTCCAGACAACACATTGTAATTTTGAGTTCTTGTAATTCTCCAGAAAATAGTGAAAAACAGTAGACGTAAGCTCATCTTTTTCGGAGGCTGAACTACTATAAAATCTTTGCCTCTTTATTTGCTTTGATTAATAACCATTTTCATACAAGCCACATCTCGTAATTTTTTCTAAATTTATTATTGACAAAACCTCCATCAACACAAACCAAGTGGCTAATGGATGAATTCGAGCTGAACCACAATTACTTGCCTAAGAAGGTATGTCAAACGTGTGCTTTATTTTGTTTATGTATTATGGTGTAAAAAAAATTGTTATTGACTATGGGCACTTATGATGGCAGGTGACCAAATGTGTGCTATCCAAGGTTTTTCGTAAAGAAATTAGTATTGAGCCTTCTGAAGACGAAGATGAAGACGAACATGATGAGATGAGTAACTATTCAGATGACTATTACGAATGAATACAAATATATGGTTCGAAGAGGCTCTAAACCTGCACCTTTCTCTTTTCCTTTTTTCTTCTTCTGTCCGAACTGCTGATGGGCCTTAGCATTAAAGGTGACGGGAACCTTTAATTTTTTAAATACTTTATTGAGATTATGATTTGTAATTACTAATATACTAATAATTATTACAAAATATAGTATTTTCCATGTTAGGATCTACTTAGCCCGGGAGCATGTCCATGTTACTTCGACATTTATTAATAAAGATCGATTAGTTACTGATGAATTCTATCAATAGTAGGTTGATTTTATACTCTGTACTTCTAGAAAAAAAAAAATGTGTGATGTATTCTTTTTTATATTATCTTTTGTACTATTTTAATCTCATTGTTCAACGTGGAGATTACACTATAATTTATTACTAAATTAATTTTGCTGCTCAATACATAAATTCTCCTATAGCTTATTACATTTCTAATATGTTAAATTAGATAGTCATAAATAATAAAGAAAGAAGAGTGGTAGTTAGGAGGAAATAGGGAGATAAAGAGTCACGAGCGCATAAATGAGGAACTAAGATATGAGGGAAAAAAAAAAAACTAAATTCAGCTTTAATTCATGAAATCATGCCATTTTAGTGATAAAAAGAAATAACAATAAATTTTAATGCATTTGTCCACTTCCAGCTACCACCACCGACCGACAGGTATTTTTAGAGGTTTAGTTTTATATGCTGACCTTTTTATTCGACTATTAGATCATAACATTAATGTTATATTTGAAATACTCATAAAAATATGAAAATGAGACATAAATTGACTATACTTGGTTATTGGCATGGAAAACAAGATCAGACAACACAGATTTTGCTCTTTTTCTGTGTTACAGGAATCGAGTTTCAGCCCACACCCAACTTAGTCAAGTTATATATTGAACCTACCTAATTTGGATGCTAAAAATTCAACGATAAAGTTTGTTTTATGATTTGAGGCTCTATTAAAAAAATGACATTTCAAAACAAGTGATTAAGGGTTCGAAAACGACCTCCGACCTACCGAATCCTCTTTAGAAGAATACCAAACATACTCTATAACATCGTAGTATGGTCTAGTCACTCGTTGAGGTAGATATTCGATTATTTAATTCTAAAACTAATTTAAATATGAAATTACATATTTTTAATAAATATGAAATTTGGTGAAATATTTAATAAAAATATGCTTACACTTGGTTTTGAGATAATTTGACATTTAAACTCCTTAGGAAGCACATTACACTAGTTGGCGTGTCATATATCCTGTTATAGAATTGTTTTCTATAAGAGTTGGACTTTATGGGTTTTGTTAAAAACTAGTATTATGCTGCCAAAATTTCTAAAAAGTACAAATAAATTGAGAATATAGTTTTGTGAACTAAATTTGTATTGGTTATTAAAAATACCACTTGAATTGCTTAAAATTATTGCACGGTCTATTTTGTGAATTTGTGGAAAATAGTACATACTCTAATTCATATCATTCATATAGCATTACATTGCATATTCAACTCTCACGGCTGACAAAAATACGGTGTTTCAAAAGAACATTAAAATTATAGTATTTCAACCAAACACTGGAATATAAAAGAAAAATAAAAAGAAAAAGAAAAAGAAAGAAAACTCACAATCATTAATTAGGTGGCTGGAATAAAACTTACGGTCATCAAATAAATGACTGTAATAAAACTCAGGTATGTCATAAATATTAGACATTATGGAATTAAGTGATATTCAATGCCCTTGTGAAGACTTAAATAATATGTACTTGTTTTGAGATGGTATTTACAATAATTTGAAAAGTTTGAAACTTTAGACAATAAATTTAATTAGATTTCTATAAAACTATTCAGTGTTTTACTGACTATGCAACAACTTAAAAGTAAGTATTTTATATTAGTTAAAAACCTATAATTGAATATCTATCAAGTATTTACATGCTCACTCCCTTATTTTTTTCCCATTTTCAGTTGTTGAGTTATTTTATGGTAGTTGTCATGGTAGTTTGACAAGCATATTTTGGTATATACTTGCAGTTTTAGACCTATTCCTTAGTTGGTTCCTATTCTATGTCTCTTTTCCCTTCCTATGTCAAATTATTTAGCCAATATTAGTATACTTACTAAGTAGATATATGAGGATAGTTTTGTAACAAAATTGAGTACTTGGAACTATAAACGATTTATATAATCTATTTTGGACATTGGAATAAGGATTTTAATATGACATATCAATAAGTTTCCAAATGAATCAACTAGAAATCTTCTTAAACTCTAATGGACATTTTCTTGAATAACCAAAAACAAATGAGAGTTTTCTAGGTTATGAAATTTACTTACTTTTGAGGACTAAAACTTAAAATTCTAAGTACTTAATATTTTGAAATTTTAAAAAATCATTATTTATTACAATATTCACTGAAAATTACTAAAATTCATGACCTTGAAATTTTGGTCGTGACATATATGGTGCAAATTTTTACTAATGTATTTTTTGTCACAACTTTTGTTTATAACAATGAAACTTATTGTGACTAAAAGTATATTTAGTCCTAACAAATTGTCATTTTGTCATAAAAATTTTTGCAATAGGTATTTTAGTCATGACACAAAAATAATAACATTCAATTAGTCAAAAAAATTTCATTTTTAGTCATAACTTTTGTCATCAAAAAATGTAAGATTTTTTGTGGTGTCACTCTTTTGTTTACTATTTGGGCTTCTTACAAAATTTTAGGCTCAAAGTAAGAACAATTGAAAAATCTCGGATTAATTTAGAAAAATATTACTTTTTAAAGTATTGTTGGAAAAATAATGCTTTTAAAAAATATTTAGAAAATTACCATTTTTCACAATTGATACTTTTCAATAGTACTCAGGGTAATAAGTTAGGTAGACTATTTAGAGTAACCAATCCAATTAGTTGAAATAACATTTCAAGTTATCTCAAGTAACTCAACTAGTTACCTTAACTATCTTATCAATGAATAAAAAATAGTATTTTTCTAAATACTTTTAAAAGTGACATTTTTATAATTTAATCCAGAATTTTTCAGAACAATTTCAAGGATTTTTCAATTTTTTTGAAAATTATCATAAAAAAAATCAAATTTCCTCTCTCTTTTTTTTTTGTATACATATATGACTATCTCTCAAGTGCATAGCATGTGAGAAACGACTAGTAATAGTGTATTTAAACTCTGATATATAGATATATCATAAAAATTCCAAACAATACAATATGAATATATATATATATATATATATAATATATACACTTCTAGTTTTTAATATTTACGCTAAGAAAATTAGTAATGTACGTGTACCTGATCCAAATGAGAGGCAGCTTATATGTGTATGCATTGTTTCATGGTGATACGGAAAAAAAAAAAAAAAGATAAATATTTAAAATTAGATATGTTTATCCAAAAGGGAAGTGACTAGATTATTCTACAAATTCGATATATTAGTCATTAAATTATGGATTATTTAATTAATTGTTGTATGTTCGAATCTTAATTGGGATTGAAAGTCGGTTTGTTGGAAGTCGGTTTATGGAGCTTATAAATAGTCAATTAGCTTCATTGATTCAATCTGCAATATTACAATTTAGAAGTTCATACATAAAATACAATAGTTAAGATGGCGGAGGTTTCGTCAGAGTTGGTGCAATTGACAAAATTACCTCGCGGGTTTCAATTTGTGCCTTCAGATGAACAACTAGTCTTTTATTATCTACCGAGGAGAACACTTGATATCCCTGTTGATGCAAAGGACCTCTACAGAATGCCTCCAAGTTTAGGTACATTGTGGCTCACTAATATAATCAATAATATCTTCTTTCTATGATACTTTTATATATATATATATATATGCAGAAACATATATCTCTCTCCTTATAGAATACAATATATATATATATTTATATATATATATATATATATATATATATGTGTGTGTCGATTTTGATCTATTATTATTTGTTTACTTCTTACATATATAACATATTTTCTCTGTTTTGTTTGGTACCTTTTCTTGTTGGGAAACTGCATAAATCGATCTTATATATACCTTTTTGGCTGACAAAAAAAAAAAGCCATGTATTTGAATTTAATATTTGTTTAACAATTAATTACAAATTTTAGACTAACATTTACTTGTGATATTGCCGTGACATTCCGAAAAAGTTGGAAAAAGGTGTGGTACTTCTTTGTTAAGGAAGATGATAACTCTCAAAAAAGGATTCGACCGGTGGGAAACAGATTAGGGTTTTGGAAAGTGAAGGGAGAACAAATTCCTATATGTGCTCCGAACAACCCTAATTTGAAGGCCTTTAAAAATCATTTGGCTTTTTATTTCGGCAAACATTCAAAACATGCTGACAAAACTCATTAGAAGATGGGGGACTTCCGCTTACTTATTGATCAAGATACCTCTGAAGAAAATTCTAAGGTAAATATCCAAAACATGACATTTTTTTATATATTTTGATTGAACAAGCATACCTTTGATTATGTTGAAAATCCTTATTTATATTTTAATTGCTATCACTACATTTTATGCAGACGAAAAAGGAGTGCATGTTGGTCAGAATTAAGAGAAGACGCCGCTTCTTCAAGTCATGAAGCCTTTAATGGACTCTTTGCAAGAAGTCTGCTTTCTCAGTAATTGGGTTTTGTTGGGATGGAAATTATATATATCACGATCCAAATTTCAGGTTAGTGGCAAAAGAGGAATTTCACATGTGAAAATTCATAATTTGTTTTATAAAATTTTAAAAACTTCAATTTTATTAAAAAAAATGACAATTAGTTTAAACAACAGCTTCTGTAACAGTTTTTAAAAATAATCTAAAATATAAATTCCTACAGTTTGTGATCACCACTAGATATAGGCTGCTAATAATAGTAAATAAATATACACGTGCATCACCATCACAAGAAAGCAAATCCAAGGTGAGTATCTAAGTAATTACTAACCACAAAACTAGAATAAATTTCTTCTTGGATTAATACGCTCTGAAGTTACCCAAGTCTCACTGTAAATCACTTGAGAAGGAAAAGAAAGGGGGTGAGCATTCACATGCTCAGTAAGAATTTCAATTACCCTTTTTGGTATGAATGCAACTTTTCAAACCTGCATGGTTAGCATCTTTCCAAAATCTATTTATAAAATAAGTTTGCAAAGTAATCAAGATCATAAGTAATTATGTTCATTATTGTACATATCATAAATCAACCAAGTACAAGTATATATATGAGCTCTCATCTGCTCATCACCATCCTGTAATATCTCTATAACAGAGGTATCCAGTATCCTAACACTGCCTGGAAGTGTGTCAGCAAATCCTGCGCAGGGGCTTAGATCTCTCACCTAACGCTGTAGTAACTCGCCAGCGATCTAAATACCATGATGCTAAAATGGAACTTAAGTACGTGTACAACATGTCATAGAGTGTGTAATAACTATGCATCAAGTATATTAAGAAATCATGCTTTAATATTCATTTGATATTATTCTAGGATTTATAGAAAATCGGGCAGCATAACGGCTGTATTTTCCCAAAACCAAAATTTTAAACCTGCATAAAAACTATACAATCCAATCCCAAAACAATTCAATATATATCAACAGTTCACAATCTTATCAATTATCCAATCAAATCAATTAAATCTATTAAAATCGACAATTTTAAGAGATAGGTCATAATGCACATTTTTATCAAAATAAGGATAAAAACTTGGTAATTGAACCCCTACCTCACTAGAATAGTGATATCACACCAATAGGTCCTCAAGGTGCTGTTGAACGATCGCTCGGAGGGTCGGGAACTAATTCCAAGCTCTCGATCGCTCACTTGTAAAAAATCAACTCCTTAACGGAGCTTCGAATCAATAAACAGACCTCTTTACTGAACTCTTAGTACCTAAAATAGCTAGATTAGACATATAATTCGACCAGTTAAGAACCAGGCCGACACCGGACTGGTGTCATATAAAACAAGATAAAATCTAAGCCGTTAGATATGGTTTTGCATGTCGATCACGAAATCTAGTCAATATATATATCAAACTTTACCATTTCCGAGTACATTCCAAAAATGACATCAAAAACAAAATCTAATGGTCGGATCAAAAGTCGAACCCGAGCTCAAAAATACACAAAAATGACAACTTTTAATCCAGACAAAATAGGATCGTGTAATATATACTTTGAGATTTCTCTCGACGATACGAACCTAACGAGCCTAAGAACACGACCTGAAATGGCCCGAAACGACGCCGAAAATTCAAAGTCCTCCGCGGCCAAAAACAGCGGCAAGGCAACGATGGCCGGCAGTGTGTCTCAGTTAGGCTCGGTCCTTCAGCGGCTCGACGAGGAAGAGAGAGCAGATAGAACGAGCGAGAGACGAAAGTGAGAGTGAGAGTGAGATTGGAGAGAGTGAGAGAGAGAGAGTGAGATCAGAGAGAGCGAGAGAGATGAGAGTGAGAGTGAGATCGGAGGAGAGAGAGAGAGAGAGAAAAAAAAAATATCTGCTTTTTTTAAAAAATAAATAAATTTTGGTCAAATGACCCTTTTACCCTTGATTAAAAAAAACAAGATTTTACATTCGCCCCTCCTTACAGGAATTTCGTCCCAAACAACATGAACAATGTGAGACGAGTCAGGTATGTACTTCCTGAGTATTGAAACATGGAATACATTATGTACTCGACCCAACTACGGTGGTAAATCCAGATGATAAGCAACAGGCCCAATTCTTTCAGTAATTTTGAATGGTCCAATATATTTTGGAGCTAACTTCCCTTTAACTCCAAATCTTATGACTCCGTGCATTGGCGTAACTTTCAAGAATACCCTGTCACTAATGTCAAACTCTATCTCGCGTCTTGAGGTGTCAGCATAGCTTTTCTGACGACTTTGAACAACCTTAAGTCTCTCTCTGTTCTTGTTAAGCTTCTCGGTAGTCTCTTATACTAGCTCAGGCCTAAGAGTAACATGCTCCTCGGTATCAGCCCAACATAAAGGTGATATGTAGAGTCTCCCATATAGTACCTTATATGGAGCTATACCAAGACTAGTTTGGTAGCTATTGTTGTAAGCAAACTCTACCAATGACAAGTGATCATCCCAACTTCTACCAAAATCTAGTATACATGAGCGAAGCATGTCCTCTAGGATCTGTATAGTCCTCTCAGATTGGCCATCTGTCTGAGGATGATGAGTTGTACTAAGATTCAGTTCTGTTCCCAAAGCTCTCTACAAAGCTCTCTAGAACTTTGATATAAATCTTAGATCTCTGTCAGAAACTATGCTTGATGGTATACTATGTAAGCGAATAATATTATCCACATAAAGACAGCTAAGTCGGGTGAGTGAAAAGTCAATCCTGATCGGTATGAAGTATGCGATCTTTTTCATCCGATTAACTATCACCCAAACAGCGTCATTCTTTCTTTGAGTCTTTGGTAGGCCTGTTACAAAATCCATAGTGATTTTATCCCATTTCCATTCCGGAATAGGTAAAGGCTAAAGTAGTCTAACTGGCCTCTAGTATTCTACCTTGACTTGCTGACAAGTCATACACTTAGCCACAAAAGTAGCTACCTCTCGTTTCATGCCTTTCCACTAGTACTGCCTCTTCAGATCATGGTACATCTTAGTGCTACCAGGATATACTGTGAACTTAGACTTGTGAGCCTCAGTCAGAATAGTTTCTCTAAGATAAGGGTCATTGGCTACAGCTAGCCTTCCATTGAAAAACACAAATCTTTCTTTATTGGTACTCTAACCATCTAACTGCTCACCATTCTGAAGTTGGTTCTATATTTATTCAAACAATTAGCCAAGATCACCACTAGTCCTCAAAAGGTGTTCAACCAAAACAGACTTTTGTTTGTGGAGAAGATAAATTAAACGGCTAAGATCAGTTTACATTTCAATATGAATGCGTTTCTAGTATTTTGGAATAATGTTTGCCACTCACGCGTTGGAATCCAAACTCTGATAGATTTCTATCAGCGTGCTGAGATTTTAAGATTTATGAGAGGTTGTGAAAAGGGTAAGGATTTATGAATTTTTTTTTTATCCTAAGATATCTAGATGGAGGATTTTTATTAATAATCAAACGAGGGTGACTGATATCTTTATAATTTTCAAAAAAAAATAAAAAAAATAAAAGAAAGCTAATATGTCTATATAAATAGAGTTATTTGTCCCTATTTATTTATAAAATTTGTCTTTGAGAGCTGTTAGTATAAGTGTAAAGCATTTTAATTTATTTTATTTTGTTTATTGAATTTTGTTTTATTATTTTTTTTTATGAATCAAGTTTAAATTTAATTTTAGTTAATTTATTTAATCTTCTCTAAAAAGAGAAGAAGAAAAAAAAATCGGATTAAATGGACTCCAGGCGTGTGAAGAAGTGGAGAATCAAGAGCCATTTTTGACCGTCAGATCGAGATGAAGGCTGATCTCGTGGGCATAAACCTTAATACGGTGGGAACTTGAGCAGGTAGTAGTAATTTGAAACAAAATGATTTTTTTAATAGTCTTTTTAAAATTAATATTTCTAGTAATATCACAAATAGCATGAAAAGAGGGTCACACAATTTATAACTATAATGTTTTTTCTAATACTAATCAATAGCCACAAATTATATGACATACAAAGTTATAAAATACTAAAATACTATTAAAAAATCATTTTAGTCATAATTACTATTATTTATTTCAATTAGATTTGTGTGAAATTAGGCCTTGTAAAATATTTTTAGAAAAAGAAAAGTAGAAAAATATAGTAGGTTTTGTTTTTTTTTTTTAAGATTAGGTACTATTTTTATTAGACAAATATCATTTTTCAAAGGAATATTTATAAAAATATCATTTTAAAATAGTAACTGGTAATTAATTTTTGGGTATGAGTAATTAGTAATCAAAGGTATTTATGACTGGTATATAACTAGTAATTAATAACCGATAATTAATTTTTAAAAATTAGTAATTATTTTAAAAATGGTATTTTTCTAATTTTTTTAAATGATATTTTTCTTATAAAAATTGTACAAGAATTAGGGGGAAAAAACTGACTTCCTACTTTTGTACTCTTTTTTGGTTTTTATAGGTAAATGTATTAAAAACTCTAAATTTATTTCACCATATATTATATCATATGTGATTGTTTATTCTAATTAAATGACTCTTTGGTATGGCCCAATTATAATGTCGGGTGTTGCCATATGATGCCAATACTTAAATACCTTTCATTATTATTACAAAAAAAAATGTAATTGTGTAATATTCCCTAATACATAAATTCATTTTTCAAGCATACTTTAACACCCATAAAAAAAAAAGAAAAGAAAAGGTAAAATAAGAAGAAATGTGAGCAATGCAGCATTGTTATTATGCATAATTCATCCGTTTGAATAAATGTATTTAAATGAAAATTTTAGAATAAGTTATAATTAAAATAAAAAATATTTAAAATTAAATTATTGAAATAAATATTCATTCTAATAAATTATGTTAATAATAAAATTAAAATTATTAAAATAAACTTCATTTCCGTGGATATAATATTTAAATGGCATAAAATCGGTTATCTTTCGTAATAACTTTTGTAATTCACCAACGAAAGGGACCAAATTCAAATTGGAAAACGTTAATATATTTTGACCATTTGTTGCCTTAAATGGGTCATTAGAAGAATTATAAGCCAAAGCGATATTCGGTTGAAAGTTTGTGGCTAAAGATGGAACTAAACCAAAATTAATGGGCCATTATTGAAATTAACCAAAAGGAAGGAAAGAAAGAAAAAGAAAACAAGCGACCGCCACCGACCGCATCAAATCGAACGGTTGAAAACCCATCTGGCTAAAGGAGACGAAGAGAGAGAAAAATATCATTGACTTGTCCACCTTTGGGGTTCTTAGAGGCTCCTCTATAATCTATTCCTTGGTTCCGCGGGTTGGGTTGGGTTGGGTTGAGTTGAGTTGAGTTGAGATCACCGATTGAGTCCAAAGAGAGAGAAAGCAAAATCGAGTTGGGAAGCCATGACTGACAGTGAGGAGCACCACTTCGAGTCTAAGGCCGACGCCGGAGCCTCCAAGACTTACCCTCAGCAAGCCGGTACTGTCCGCAAGAACGGCTACATCGTCATCAAAGGCCGTCCTTGCAAGGTAGGTTTTTTTTTTTTTTTTTCCCCGGAAACACTTTTCCCTAATTTTCTTTCTGGGTATTTGATTTTTTTAGTTGATTTCTGTTCCTTTTGTGAAATAGTCATCTGGGTATTTGGTTTTGCGCCTTAATTTTGACTTTTTGAGCTTGAAAAGGTTTGAAACCTTGTTTTGAAAAGTGGGTTTTTCGAGATAGGTTATGAACTTTTGGGGTTATCTGGTTTAGCTGATTTTGTGTGCTGTATTGAGGTTCTGTTTGTGTGAATCTTATGGTTCTGACTGGTCTGATGATGTTATGACAGGTTGTTGAGGTTTCGACCTCGAAAACTGGGAAGCATGGACATGCCAAGTGCCACTTTGTTGGGATTGACATATTCAATGGCAAGAAGTACGATGATATTGTACCCTCTTCCCATAACTGCGATGTATGTACTCTACTCTCTTAACACCTAGGATTTTACTCTATATATGTGTGCTTTTCTGGTCTAGTTTTATGATTTTTGTGTATGTTTACAGATTCCTCATGTCAGCCGCACTGATTACCAGCTCTTGGACATTTCTGAGGATGGATTTGTATGATCTATTTGCTTATTTTCTTCTTAGTAGTTGTTGCTTTTGGTAAAGTGAACTTTATGCGATCAAACTATTTGTCTTACCACTTCTGATGTTATAACTTATAGGTAAGTTTGCTTTCTGAAAATGGCGGCACTAAGGACGATCTGAGGCTCCCAACTGATGACAATCTGCTTTCCCAGGTGAGAAAATATTACTGTTTTATTTTTCCTAGAAGAAACCCATATAAGGCAACCAAGCAGTAATGCTAGAGGTGTTCGTGTTTTGCCAAAGCTTTTATATAACATCTTAACTGAAAGTGCGATTGCACCATTATAGTTGTGTTGGTTGAAAATCATGATACATTATTTGCTTCGAGTTTTTGGTGAGAAAAATGAGTTTCCCTAGCATTGCTCAGCTACCAAGTCCCAACCGATGAGAATCTAATGTTATAAAATCTGGGACTCACACTTTTTCTAATCGCATTTTTTCTATCTTAACATCATTTCTCCTGTATCAAAAAAGTTGATCTTGATCTTTTGCTTGTAAGTTTCTGGTTTTTCAATTCTTGAACTTGATTGGTCTTTGCAGATCAAGGATGGTTTCGCCGAGGGGAAAGACTTGGTTGTCTCTGTGATGTCCGCAATGGGAGAGGAACAGATTTGTGGACTCAAGGATATTGGCCCAAAGTAGTCTTTTAACTATGAGTATCAGTCTCAGTTGTTGCAATTTTAGCATATAGATCTCTTTTAAGCCCTTTATGGCCCTCCGTTTGGTAAAGACTCTCATAAATATGCTGGTTGCTGGTCCAGATATGGTTTTGTGGATCTGGAGACAAGTTATTTTTGCTTGTTATGTGTTTTATTTCTTTGTGCATTTTAATCTTCATTCACTATGGAGATATTTCAAGAATGTATGTTGTTTTCACTTATGGAGAAATGAAAGAAAAGCATATCTGATCTGCTTTCTTGTAGAAATGTTATCTGCTCTGTTATGAGCCATTGGGGTACCATATGTTTGTTTTATGTTATTTGTAACAAAATGGCAGAAGGGTCCATAGTGGAAAGGCCATTGGCATTCTATGGAGGATCGTTTCGCGCTTCACCGTAGACAAGAACGTGACATAGGCATTTATAAAGGCTAGATGACCTCCTTCTATCACTATAGAGTGAACTGGTGAAGTACTTCGTACGGCGTGTCGTAGATGCATTAACATACTTTTGCTAGAATGTGAAAACTCCTGAGAAATATTCACCAGGACAATCCAAGTTTTATGCGGTTGGAACTTTTAGAAGGGAGAAAATTTGTGTTGGCATCAAAATCTCGTGTCCCATCATTGCTACGCAGCATGATCATGGTGAGTTAATTTCGGGAGTAATTTTCACCTAGTTCCTGAATTATACGCTTTGAAGTGTGGATTCAAAATTTTGGGATTCTAACACCAGAGACAGGTAAAGGTAAGGTCTAGTCTTGTAAGGTCATCGAGGATTGTTGCGGACATGTAACCATATACTTCTTTCTAGGCACCATCCAATGATAAATACATATTTCAAATCCACCATCCTCGTAATTCCAATTCGAATTACATCTGGATCCTCCATCTTCTTCATTAAGTTTCAAAATGAAAGTTTGGTTCGAATCCGCTATACCCATGTCGGAATAATGTACCAAAGATCGATTTTGTGCGCAAAAAATTCGTACATCCCCAAGTCGAAATTAAGCACCAATTGGCAAATTTTTGTGCAAAAAATTTGAACGTTCCCAAGTCGAAATTAATTACCAAAGTGGTTTTTGTGCAAGAAGCTCTTTGTCATCACCATTGAGCTATGATCAATAAAGAGAAAACCAACCAAAAAATGAACCCCATGTACGAAGCCCATGTAGTCATGGTTAACTAAGAGTTCTATTGAATGAAGGAAAAGTAGCAAAATGGTGGTAAGAAAACTGATCCATAAAGCATAATGTTGAAGCTGAAAACAAAAGGCAACATAAGTACGTAGCATATCACCCACTTATCAATAATCATCCTTGAAACTTCGATCAATTATCAATTCTCTCCCTCTCTACTAGTTCCCTCGCTGACCAATAAGAGAGAGAGATGAGTTCGCCTTCTTCTTCTTCCCCTTCTCGTTCTCGAAGTGGTAGCAGCAACGGTATGGAGAGGCCTCGTATCTTCGATAAAAAGGCCAAGAACATATGCTGGGCAAACGCCGAGATAGTTCCCGGCAGACACCCGGAGAGGTGGCGCAAAGACGCCGCTGGTAACATTGTCTGCAAGCGCTTCTGCAACTGCAATGGCTGCCTCTGCTTCGAGTACGACCACATCGTTCCTTACTCCAAAGGTCCTTCATTCTCTCGATCTTATACTTTGTATTTTTGACTCTTTTTTCTTTCTGGGTATTTAGTCCTTTTATTTATTTCCCTGTTTTTTAAAGTGGGCATTTTTGTTTTTGCATTTTCTTCGAGTACTTTAGCTGCTTATCTTGGATTTGGGTCTGTGGGTTTGGCTTTTTATCAGTTGTGAAATTGTAAACTTGGTTTTGAGAAAGAATCATAAGGAAATGTGTCACAGTAAAGAAAATGGGATTGAGTTCATTTGAATGAATACCAGGCCATTCTTGTGGTGTTTGAAAAGTTCATATTCTTGGGTCTTCTTGATAAACGAACAGAGGTTGAACTTTGATATGTTAGACTTGATCTCATTCTTTGTTATTATTTTCTTTTTCCTGTAGGTGGTGAGTCCATTGCAGAAAATTGTCAGATTCTTCAGACAAGAGTGAATAGGTTTAAATCAGATAAGGACGACGTGGATGCGACTCGGTTGAATGGTTATTCCTGTGATGTCAAGTTTTCTGGTATATTTGCAAATTGGCCTTTAAGTGTCTTGCAAACAAGTCGTGTTGGTTTGTGTGGTTCTTCTGCCAGTAGGGTCATGGAATTCACTTAAAACTATCAAACCTGTGTCTTAACTTGAAGCCTCAACTGCATTTTGGCAATCTTAAAAATCGAACTTTTGGAGGGATGACCAATTGTCTGAAGTTTCAGATGGTGCTTACATAATTTGTCCATGGTTTATGATTTGGATTCATTGATGCGTTTGCATATCTAACAATTTTTACTAACTCGAGGAACTAACTTCTGATTGTTTCATTGCTCTGCTGATGAAGTGATTCCACGCACAAATTGTACCTTTCTAAGATGGCAGGACGAAACGATTTGTGTTTCACAGTTCTAAGAGACATGTTGACAAAGATAATTTTCGGTGCTATTGGTACTTGACAGTTCGAAGAGAGCGATTTCATTCACAATAATGTATCTTGGTGTTATGCTATGTTGTAAATGTGTTATATAGGTTTTGAAGAATATATTAGTTTAAATGGCATTTTCTCTGTTGCATACTATGTGGTAAGGCATCAGATAAAGCTTTCCTGCCTTATAGTTTCAAGACACTTGTGTAACCCATAAGCCATATAATTAGACAAAATCCAACTAGGTATAGTTCATTTGTTTACTGCAACATCAGCTTATGATTCGTGTCATATTTTATGAACTAAGTACTTTCGTCCATGGACATGGGCCTGACATCTAACCGGTAGAAGATTAGTGTTTTCTGTTTCAGGCTATAATGTTACTAATTCAATGTCTTAACCTTTTATTTGGCCATTCTTGCCCTTTCCAATATGCTTGTAATAGAAACAAGAGATGTCCTATATGGTATCTTATTAATTGTTCATGTACGTAGCACAAACTAAAATACTCACTATTGTGTGTTTGTAGTTTATAGATTTGACTGTTCTCATTCATTTTAGTCATGAATCTGGTCCAAATGAAGTTGCATAGACTAAGGGCCTTGGAAGGCATGCGTCTAAATATATGTGAGGATGGTTGGACAATGCTGTTCTTGCATGCAATTTTTGCCTGATGTAGTATCCCTAAGTGATACAATGTTGATGTGTATTTTAACGTTGACAAGGAACTATATCTCCTTTCCATCTTTCACTATTTTGAAAACTTATTGCAGATAAGGAACTTGACATAATCGAAATGGCTGTCTATGGTGATGTGGTCCGTCCAGGAAAGGAATGCCGTTGCAGAACGGTAGCCGAGATGCTCGGCCAGTACAAGTCAAAGGACCGTACAGCTCCCTGCAAGTTGCCATAGAACTCCAATTGGGGCTTAGTAACTGTTTACATTTACTTCAATGATTCTTTCGATGTGAGCAAAAGAGAAATGATTCTTTTGATGTACAATCTATGATTCTTGGACAGAAACTTTTACCAACTTATAAGAAAGTTTGATTGGCAATGTTATTCAAAATGAAGAAAGGCGAGATTTTTGGGCTGGGAGAACTACCTTTAATCTGTAAACAAAACCAGGCTTCTCAAGAGGGTATCTTTAGACCTTTTTTTTTGACAATATAAAGAAGTCTCTTGTTTCTGTTTCTGTTTCTGCTTCTGCTGTGTTGTAGGATTGTAGTTGAGCTTCATTCACCTTGTCTTCTCTACCTTTGACTTTGCTTAATATTTGCTTCTTAAAGTTCCCCATTGTCATGTGACTCATTGTCTTTTGTGTCATTTGCTATAGTTGTGCTTCTTTAATAATCAGAGCTTCAGATTTTGCTGCAAAAGTTAACAGTTAGCAGCAGAAGTCAAAAACTATTATTTTTTGTTCTTCTAAAAACAGCAGTGAAAAGATGTTCAGATTCTACTTTGAATCTTTTCTTTACCAAATGTTCCTCTTTCTTTATATAAGGGGGTGGAGATTCAAATCATAAAACTATGGTTTGTGATTAACAATCAGGCTAAGTTTGCATTAACTGCAGAAATTGTCTTTTCCAAATGTACTAATATTTTGGCCAAAAACATGTTAAAACTGATCTCTTTGAAGTTTTGTTTATCTCCTATATAGGTTCTAAATATCACAGCTAACACCTTTGGCCCGAGATTATTTACGCATAACACTCTTGGCTATTAACTCCTCTCTATATCTATTAATGAGTAGAAGAGTCGAAGACCCAGAAGAAGTTCATTTTTTTTCCTTTCTTTTTGACTTGTCTACTTCCAAATATTCAGCATTTAAGCTCAATATAATGTTGATCTCTAGATATTTTTAACTCTTAAAGATTGTACTTCTTAAAATTTTGAGGTTTACCCATTATATTTGAACATTTTAATATTCTCATTTTAATGATTCGTCAATAGATAAACCACTCCTGATACATTTTTCAGGGCATTTGATTACAATATGATCATAGTCAACAAGCCTACGTTATCTAACTTTGAATAACAAAGAAGGTATACAGTAGTACAATTTTTCTAATTTAACAAGTCACAATGTGAATAGTGTAAGTAGGTGTGTTATATACTTAAATTAACAGAATGTAGATTCAATAAGTGGAATCTAAACTAAAAGAAACTAATATTTTGATTGACCCGTGAATCAATTTGACATTTTCCACTTAGGTGTGACGCTGCATCTTCCTTCCTTTATTCTATTTTTTGTTTTTAGTTAAAGTTATAGGGAAGGAACATAAGAGGGTGACTTTCCATATAAACTAATGAAAACATAAATGTTATATCAACATATTGCTTAAATGATGTGAAGCATGAGCAAGCTGTGTTCACGAAGGTCCTAGTAGATAAGTCGATAATTTTGAGAACCGTTTTTTGTAACAATGAGAACTTAACATTTGAGTAGTATAGTGGTTTTATCTTAATTGGGATGAACAGTGTTACATAGATATATTAAAATAGTAAAATCTCTACCGTTAAAGGAAACTTCTTTGGTTATGTGTGATTAAACCAGCATGTAATCAAGTTAGTCCCCATACCACTATCATGCGTCATCATTCATTCCTACGAAGCAAGCAAATGACATTTGGCACTAAAATCCAGACGGAATCTTAGATGATTGATGAGATATCCTCTTACAAGCTTAATTATTTTTCAATTAACTAGTAACATTTCTACGAAGAGAACAACTATACAAGCTCTTGACACACATTAACAGGCGCTATGGAATAAGACATTTTATGAAATAGACCACTATTATGGTGGATACACGATACGAGACTAATTAAATCTTGTTAAATGGGTACTGGCCAATAATTTTCCAAACTAATTACTAATCAGAAACAAAAGAGAGTAATCAAATAGACTAAAAGGGACCACATGCATTGACCCATCAACTGCGGTAGAAATTTTCACAAACCCTCCTAACTCCACTTGCCTTTTGGTTCTAGGAGAGACATTAATAAGTTTTTCCAACCCCCTAAAAAAAGGACCTTATAAAGTGCCACAGTCTCACTTGGTTTGTTAGTTTAAGGGTCCTTTTCTTCAGTGTCAATTTTAACATTATAGTAGTGATAATTATGGCAATAGTAAAATCCAAGCTGGCAAACACTATAGTCCCCTTGAAATCTGATATTGCATATATGTGTCATTTAGGGCATTGACCAGAACCATGGAAGCATAATGTGACAAGATTTAAGAATCTACTTCTTTAAGAATATAGTCATAGAGAATAGGATGCTAATCATTTGTTTAAGCACTAAAACATCATCTTTAAACATAGTGCGTTTGGAAGAATCTCTATGCACATAGGCATAAGTTGACAATTAACCCTAATGCTTTGATCCTCGTACCCTTACTTTACTATTTTCTAACATGTAATTTCTCCCATAATTGAAAGGTTTAAGATATGATCAATGCCTCTGCCAGGTCATGAAGGAACTAAATGGCATTAAACCAACTCCAATACAAGCTTGTTCTAAACTCACCAGAATGCCATCTCTAGTTTTCTCTCTCATAAAATTTTATATGGTATATGTGGTCACGAATGTTTAGTCTGATTGATAAGCACATCTGTTTTTTATAAGATTAAAGTTTAAATCCTTTTACCGGTTTAAAAAATAAAATAAAATAAATACTTATTACATTCCAAGTTTAAATTTGCTACGTGAGTGCAAGGAAACAATAAATGAATTAAAGTCAATATTTGAAGTGTTTTGTTAGGTCCAATTCATCTACATTTTGAATTTTTCATTTGAATCTTGTGCCTCATGAGTTAATACCGGTCATGAGGAAGAAGAAGAATGAGACCACGCACTAGGTCTCTCGTAAATACCATCAACAAAATTTTTACCGACATTATATTTGTAAGGTCATAATAAATTGTTTTACAACATACAACATTTATTATTTACTATTACAGTCTGTAACATGTGTTAATTTTTAGTCCAAAGTGTGATGAGATGAAGTTATTGGACAATGATTGGATGGCGACATCACCAAACCTACTACCTTTGGACCTCTCTTTGCAATTTATCGTTTCGTAATACTAACTGATATTGTAGAAATAGGATATGAGGTTTTTAATTGGGATTTTGGTTATTGGTACACCTTTGATACATGAAAGCTAACTTCCTTGTGTGGCCAAAACACATATCTAAAATGACCTTAAGCTTACCTTTAAAAAAAATAAATTAAGCTGAAGTGCAATATTCAATATTTTCATTAATATTATTGTTTACTTAGAGGACATTAACTTTATTATTGAATGATAGTTGGTTTCTTGCATTTAAGGTTGTGTTATTTGTGTAAACAAAGTGTTCATCTCTCTCTCTCTCTCTCTCTCTCTCTCTCTATACAACAAAATACTAAAAAGTTTAATAAATTGAAGGCCTTGGTCAATTGGTTCTCTGTTTTTGTTTTTCAAATTAAAAAGCTACTTTATGCATCTACTTAGGGGAGAAAAAAACCTGATTCAGTAAATGTTGTTAGTTGGTGTTTGTTGGCACATTTTCATAGAAGAAATTGTTTTGCAATTCTATTTTGAAATGTCTTTTCCCCCCCTTAAGGCAAGCCTCTTTTAATGAAGGGTTTTTTTCAATATATATATATATATATTACATATATTCTGAAAAAGATCAATATATAACTTAACTTAAAAACAATAAAACACAAAAGGGCTTTCTTTTATCATAGAGGAAGAGGATTAGTACTGATTCTTAATACTTAAAATGTTATTATTTGTAGTTAGTCAAGGTGGTTTCAATGAGTATGAGCATGTTTAATTATGTTATGCTATGTTGTGGTTTCTTTATGTTATTATTACTTTTTTACCCTTTTTTCTTTGTGCATGAGCGCAATTGAGTACTTGTGTACTATTGAAAAGAATCCTGATTGGATCATGGGAAGCAGCAATTATAAATTTATAACTTTAAGAAGAGAGCTGGGAGTAGTGGTGGCACAAATCACAATCACATGCTAAGAATTCTCTAAAAAGAAAGATTTATGTTATAATTTATAGCCTTAGGGCAAAAGAGCACCAACGTGAAACAGCTTTCAAGAAAAACAAAAAACAAAAAAGAAAAAACAAAAACAAAAAAAAAAAAAGAGGATATAAAGTAGTACTATTGATGTAACAATATGTATTGTATCTCTTTATTTAGTTATTTGTTTTTGAAGAGTTCTTTATTATTATTATTGTTTTGGTGGTTTCTATCCCTAAGGATAGATTTTTGTCATTGGCTGATATTGACAAAACACATTTATTGCATGGAAACGTAATAGTTGAAATCTTTCAAAGAATGCTTCTCAGAAAGGCTTGCCACTTTAAACTGTTAACCAATTCAATTTTTTTACATTCTAATGTTACAATTTAACCAATTTCAACAAGGTGGAGAGAGTGGGGCACCTTCCTACTTAGTCCCTTCCATTTCAAGTGAGCGTGACTTGAGCTCAATTTTGTTGTGGGTCTGGCTAGACTCTATTTCTACTTGAGCCAAATTTTGCATATATTCGTGGGGGGAAAAAAAGTGTCAACTTCAACTCTTAAAACCAAATCAACATTTTCATGTTTAATTTTCACAACCAGGTGGACCGTCAAAGAGTCATGGCAGGGGGCCGTGGTCTTTGGGAAATAATTGATCTCTTTGGTGATTCCGACTGGTATAAGAAAGGTTATTGAGATAGATTTTAATAAGGCATCCTTCTGGGTACAGACATAGAATGTTTCTGTCAAATGTATGAATGAGAAATGTGCGATTTTTCTAAGAGGCTTTTTTGGATGTTTTAGAAGATTCTGAAGTGAAGGACGTCGCAGCTCATCTCCGCTGGGGGATTCGAGTTTTCTTGGAAGAGGTAGGGAAAGAGGTCTCTTTGCTCCTCCAATACGAACATCTGCCAAACTTCTATTACGCCTGTACTATTATCGGCATTGCAAAGATGAAATATGGGCCCTGGTTGAAAGTGCCAGTCCTAAAGAACTGAACTAAGGATGAACGTCAAAGAGACAAGGAGATATGGAATAAGTGGTTCAAACCATCCACGCGACAAAACCACTTCGGGCCAGATTCCAGTGACTCAGGTACCGAAGACGACTTACATCCTTGTACTGGGGAGTCGAGGGAATGGGAAGAAAGAGATGCGCATTTTGTTAGAATAATGTCGTGTATAAAGTAAAGCAGTATATTATTTAGACATTATAAATAATATTTATTAGATTATTTAGTATCCATTTGTTATTAATAAATTCTATGTTATAAATTTTTATTTCATTTATGTCTCATTGATATATATATATATATATATATGTGATGTGTATGTTTATCTGATGCAAATATCTAAAAAATTCTAGGATATGAAATGAGTAATAAAGAATTATTCATATGATGAGTTCATATGTGGGAGACATTATATTCTTTATTTCATTATGTCTAAATTAAATTATTCTTTTTCTGCATATTGAAGATGGAATACTTTATTATGCCATAGAATGTAGTACTGTCTATTTAATTAATAAAGTCTCTAATTATCGAAGTGAGTCTTCGGATAGAAACACTAGTGTATTATAAGAAAGTTATAACAGCATCGAACATGACCTAATGAATTAGAATTTGAGGTTAAGTGCCGTAACTCAAAATCTAATTTTACTAATCTAGCACTATTGTAAAATACCTTAATTCTAGTAATTAACGAACTTACTTTCATGTGTTTTATCTTTTTGAGTTACTAAAGGACTAGTTCCGATTTATGGTTAGAACTCCGGTATCTTAGAAGATAAGGTATATGAAATGTGTAGAATATTTTTCATGATAGACGCCATGCATATGATGTCACTTTGAGTTTTTTCAAGTACTTGGATTATATAAACCAGGGTCTCGGTGTTCACTATATGAATTTGACTGTGTTAGTATAAGCAGATACAAACACTATAGTCAACTATTATCTATTAGATTAAAAATGGCAACTCAAAGGTAAATATGTACTAGAGGGGGAATACAGTAATTTCACCCTACTAGTACGGCATTACATTAGGGGTATATCTACAGGTATAGCATATGCTAAATGGATCAAGTTATTTAATTGTTAATAAGCTTCACAAAAAATAAATGATATTTAGTCCAAAAGTTCAATATTAGGCTTATAGTAATGTGTCCCAATATTAATGGACAAGACACAATTATAATTAAGAGTTAATTATGATAATGGGTATACAGTTTATTAGAGCTTGGGTTTTATAGATCTATCTGGTCCCCTGTCTAGCTCAAATTAAATCCCAATAGTTATTTGATGATCAGTTGAGCCCAACAAGCCCAATAAGCCTATTAGGGTTTACTAATCTCTCTATAGTTAAGAGAAAAGTTCTTTAGCAACCAAATATAAGTGTTACACGTGAAACACCCCTTTAAGAAGAGAATGTCACACGAAAAACACAGAGAGAGTAGAGAAAATCGGCCACCACTAGGGATTCACTGTCCTTGGTGTTTCGGCCATCCCGGAGAAATCGGTTCGAGAAGAATGTCTTCTTGTTCATCTGCGGATCTCTTTGTTGGGAATCAAGAAGGTGACCATCCACTAGATCAATCAAACGACTTTTGAGAATAGACGGGAAGACAAGAAGATTGTAGAGCGAATCCGGGTATTGTTCTTGTCTAGATCAATAGTTAATTTATGTTAAATCACGATCCGAAATATTTTGTAAAAAGAATTATTTTAAACGACCAATTCTGTTGCTGTGATGCCCAAGATTCTCACATACATAATAAGCCAATAATAAACATATTCATATTGCATAATAGACATATCAAGCAACTAGTATCACTTTCATGGTAAATTACTCATTCTGACTGTTAAATGATCTGTATTATTGTACTAATATTTGTGGAAGGGCTCCCATACAGTGTAAAGGCTCAGTACCCTCAAAGAGAGAGAGCTTGGTGTGTGAAAGGGGCAAAGAATACATTATGAATAGTAATACTATACGAACATGCATTAAAATCATATCTGTTGATAACTTGGTCAAA
>JXTB01000059.1:685425-714913 GCA_002914805.1 Parasponia andersonii
AATTGGCTTGTGAATTGATATTGCAGATCTTAAACCATGATTTTAATCATGTGGGAATGTCCTAAAAATAGGAGAGGTGCTGTCCAAATATTTTTAAAACCAAATGGTACTATTTTGAAGCAAATGGACTAGTTTTTATGAAAGTATGTGCCATTTCGGTTCATTTTGTGATTAGATTTCCTGATTTTGTGAAAGTTGTGGTTTATGCTTGTGGTTGCTTTCTTTAAGCATTTTACATTATAGTAATCATTCTAGTAACAAAATTGATATCAGGTCTTCCACACACCTTATCATTGAGGATACTGACCCTTTTCACTATCTTTTCTGTCGGACATAAGGTAAGTAACGTCACACCTGCAATGTAAGAAATTCTGTGTTTCTGTGAATATGTGAAATATGTGGATATGGAATTTGTGGATATGTGTACATATGCATTTATCATTCAGCTTGTATGAGACATGAACATGTGGTGTATTTATATTGCCCGACGAGTATTGTTGAATAGGGTGTGGCGGGCCAGCGCCCAAATATGTGATATGGTTCTTTCGGGGACACTCTGGTTCCTTCGGGAACACTTTGGTCCTTTCGGGGACAATATGGTTCCTTCGGGAACACTCTGACGGCGGTATGGGGTGGACCTCTGCTGTACACAGAGGGGATTTTCTGGGGCTCGAGACCTCCATATTGCTCATGATACGTTATATGCTCTCTGAGTGGCTCAGTATGCGATTCACGGTCTTGTCAGGCAATACAATATACACAGGGATCCCAATCATATGATTATCTGTTTTCTGTCATGTGCACTCTGCATCTACATACGTTACTTACTGAGTTTTATACTCATAAATATTCTTACATTGCAGATGATACTGCTCATATGTGAGTTTGGAGGAGGAGCGCTGACTTTCTGACCGCGGCTTGTGTATATGGGCATTTTGACGCTGTGGTTTCCTGATAGACAATTTTGTACCTATTTTGTGTGTGTGTGTACATTATGTATATTTTTATGAGAGGTCCACTTCGTGAGTACCTATATATGTATATATTAGACTACGTATAATTATGAGTGGAATTTCCCGTTTTATCCCATAAAGTTTAAAATGTTTTAATTTTCCCCGATTTTATCAGTTCTAAGTCGAGTGGCGTCTCCCGATCTCACTAAATATTTTTACGAATATCCTTACGTACGCATGTGGGATCGAGGGATGTCACAGTTGCGTTTCTTGATTTTATGAAAATATTTTCCAGAAATTTATTCTAGCTAACACCAGCAATTGGTACCAGAGTATGGTTGTATTGTTGATCTAGCATATTTTACTCCAGTCTATTCTCTTGTTGATTGATATTTTTGATTTCCGGAAACGTTTTGTTTATGTTTGGTCTTATTCATATTATAAGTATGCTCTAGTTTATATGATGGTTAATAGATTCAATGAGTTTGAATGATTATTTGATTAGATGTTGCTATGAGGAAATGATCATGTATTCATATTTTATGTTCTTGATAAAACTATACATAGAAATGTTTTGATCTTTAATTATTTTTTGGAGTTTTATTTTTTCAATTTAAAAAAAAAAATGTAACGATAGAGCGGTGTATGGCTAGGAGCCGTGCGCACCGCCCGTGTGAGCTCCGCAGGAGTGACCTGCACGCGGGCCGCGCAGACATGACCCTGATGGCCGCGCGGATGCGATCCGCGCATGACCTGTAGGCGGCCAGCCTGAGCATGCCATGCGGGATCACCCCATGCATGGGCACGGCCCCGCTGGTCACGCGAATGTGATCCGCGCATTGCCAGTAGGGGCCTCTTATGCGCCAGCCACGCGGGTGGCCCCCCGTGCCTTTGTCGCTCGGGATGTCACCTCGTACATTTGACTTGCGAGAATTACGGAAGCCCGTTGCTGCTCAGGAGTTGTCCCGAGCGAGGCTGAGTAGCATTATGCGATCATATTGGAGCCTGTTAGTTGTTTCGAGCATGGCCGCATACCGGCTTCCCGTTCCGTCCGTCGGCTTGTCTCGACATGTTTCGTATTTTCGACCATAATTTTAATTATTTTCATTTTAAAATTAATTTAATTTATCCATAGTTTTATGAAAACTGATAGATTAAATTTTAAATTCAAAATTTTAAAATCTTTTTTTAAATTTGAATTTTTGAAATTTAAATTGATATGATAATTTAATTTGAATTATGGATATGATTGATATCCATAATATCTTAATTATTATTTGAATAATTAGAAATTTTTAAAATTAGATATTATGAGATAATATCCTTTTAGTTTTAAATTTAAATTTGAATAGATATTTTGAAAAACAGATTATATGATAGTTGGTAATTTATTTTTTGAATTTTAAATTTGTTTAAATTCAAATTTGAGATATTGTAGGAGATTTTATTTGTAAAATCTTCTATCTTTTAAATTTCAAATTTTATGAAGATTTGAAATTTAAATTTAAATCAGAATATCTTTCCAAATCTTCAAATTTAAATTTATGGTTAGTAGATATTTAATGAGTTTAGATATTAATTTGAATTTTGAATTCAAATTTGACATGATAAGATAATAGGAGATATTTATGGAAGTTAAATTCAAATTAAGATTTCAAAGTTGAGATTTAAATTTGAGATATTTAAGGAGATTTAATTAGTTAAATATTTTATTTAAACTTATTAGATTTTGTGAAAATCTTTTCTAATTTAAATTTTGAATATTATCTTCCATATTTAAGTATTTAATATCATCTTATCAATTAGAATTATTTAAATATTAAATAATTTTAAATTACCGGAAATTAATAAATCATTAACAATTAATTATTTATCTGCTTACTACTTTAGTATTATTAGGACAATGTTGCATGCATGCCTAATAATTAAGTATTATTACATGATCTTTAGTAACAAGTCATATAGAAAATTATGAGCTACTTCATGCAAATATGAACATACTTACATAATTGATTTTAGGTTACTAAACTAGTTAAATAACTGGGTAAAATCTATAAATCTCTTATTATAAATATTGAGTGAGAGAAGGTATGTAATACTTATGGTCTCCATTATTGATTCGTTATGTATTAGGATGAGCCTTGCCTCAGAATCTTGTTGAGGTCTCGTAGGAGGGTGTTTCGTCTGGGTAATACTCGAAATGAACTTCTAAGGATAAGGTACTAGGTAGACTATACGAGACTGGTCGCCCGAAGGAGACGGTCTTATATAGAAAGCTTAGTTACTAAAACAATGGTTAAACACTCAAATCGAAATATTAATATCCTCTTGTAGGAGTTCTTATTAGTCGATTAAAGGACCAAAGAGAATGGTAGTTAGAAATATGGGATAAGAGTTATCAGTCTATTTACTAATTGAAATTGTTTCAGTTTGATTGTATGACTTCCCGTAGGAGGCTTGTAATCAGTGGTAAGTTAAATTATCATGAATATAAGTGATAGTTTTAGGGATATTTCACTTGCATATTGTATGCTTAAATACTTTATATTAATTATTCGAAACATAATAAATGATGTTTGCTTATACATGGAATATTTATTTATTTTTCAGTAGATATAGCACTTAATCCCTTATTCACTTTATTTTTCAGTAGATACGGCACTTAATCCTGGAAATTTATTCCAGCTAACACCCGCATAGTTTGGATTCTCGATAAAAGGCAATGAGAGCTCTGAACCTTGACATTCAAACCTCATCGGGAGTTCTAGACGAGATCTGAACCTTGACATTCGAATAGTTTGTTAATTCTATTCGTTTGTGTATTTCATCATTTGTTTTAAACAACTTTCCTGCTTAGTTTAATGAAGATTTTTTTCTTCAAAAAAAAATCCAACACACATCCCTTTTGTAGCAAAATTAGGGCGGGCAATTATGTTATCGTGTCGTGTTCGGGTTGACACGATAACACCCAACCCGAACACAACACGATTAATACATGTGTAACACGACACGATACGTGTAACCCATTTAATAAACGTGTTATATGGTATATTATGACCCGTTTGATACGATCATTCAAAATTGACACGATTATTTTAATTTAACACGATTATGCAGTATTTAATTTAATTTTACTTCTATAAATATGCTTAGAATTAATCAAAATCACGTTTAATATATTAAAATATTAATAAATATGTCGTATTAGTGTCGTGTTGACATGACACGAAAATGACACGTTTAATTAACGGGTCATTTTCGGGTTAAGCGGGTTGACCCGAAAGCCACTCATTTATTATACGTATTATACGTGTCAACCCGAAATTGACACGAAAATTAAATGAGTCACCCAAACCCATTTATTTCGTGTCGTTTTCGAGTCGTATCGTCGTGTCGTTTAGAAAATTACCCCTCCTAAGCAAAATGTTTGACAATTTAACTCAAAAAATGTTATATCAACTCAAATCAATCTGAACTTTTTCGCAGAAGTAGTCTGATTAGTTATGACTCTTCATTAATGTAATTTTTATATAATAAATCCTAAAATGTATAGTGTATGTTTCTAAACTATCTATTTTTTAAGTAATGTGTCAAATAATACACGATTTGATGTTCAAAAAATATGCACCAAATACCAAAAATAAGTACCTTTTATAATCCATATCATATTTTACTTGTTTAGATTATAGCAATGTTACATTGTTAAATGTAAAATGAAACTGCTATTCGTTGCATTTACTTGTTTAGATTATAGCAATGTTACATCATGAAATGTAAAATGAAACTACTATCGATGCCTTGTAAACATCAAACTAGTAAGAGTGAATTACTAAAACAAGTGCCCAAATGGTATATGCTGTCACTGCTGTTAATATAATTTTCATGATTGTCTTGACCTTTCTTCCCAAACCCCAAAAAATAAAACTTCACCTCGTTAGACATCATTAGCGTCAAGCAAATCACATTATTACTCCCTTCCAGCAAAAAGATAAAAACAAAAAAAAATCACATAATTACTCCCCGTTGCCCCTTAATCAAGTAACACTAGAATAATACTATAATACAAACGAAAGTTCCACCCATTCTTTAAAAGTTTTCACCTAAGAAACAGAAAATATTGGTCAATGCACTAAATTTTCAAAGATATAAACAAAGATTAGATCTCATTGCAGAAATAGATTAGAATCAGATATTTCCCATTAGGAGCTGCCATCAGCCAACTTTAAAGAACTAATTTTTTCTTATTTCGTAGTTAATTCCTTTTTTTATTATTGTTATTATTATAATAAGCATAGAGATGCTAGACCCATTATTAGGGTGTGGACCCAACAAAACTCAACATGTGGGACCATAACTGTAATGAAGTTGCTAGAAAATGTCAGAGGTGGGAACGCTAAAAGGCAACAAAAGTGAGGCAATGATTATTTCCCATTCCTTTTTTTGAGTTTTTTTTTTCAAAAAAAAAAAAAGAAAATAGTGTATTTTTAATTCTTTAATCAATTCAATTCCCTCCCAAGTCTGCTGTTCTCTCTCTCTCTCTCTTGTTCCTTTCCACATATCCCTACTCCTACGTAAAAGTAAAATGAGAAAACAAATTCATTTTCAAACTTCTCAATAACACAAAATTATAAAAAAAAAAAAAATTGCAAGAAAAACACCCGAGAGTACACACATATGGTCAAACTCAAACAACCACCCAAAGGAAAATTAAAAAATAAAATAAAAAAGCCCTGATCATCCCAACTCCCTCTCACTGGGTAGCCATTAAATGGGGCCCACCATTATTATTATTTTTTTGTTGCCACATGCCAGCCTACAATAAGTCTCTATGCAACCCTCTCTGTCTCTCTATTCTATATACAGTACAGCCGAAAGGCACCTGGTTGGTTTATTGGATTTTGGAAAACTGAAAGAAAACAAAAACAGAGAATAAAAATTAAAAGCCAGCCAGAGTAGTATTCACTCACAGTACAAAACAAAACAAAACAAAATTCTTAGAAGCCAACCCCACTAATCAAAAAAATCTCCAAGAAAGACTCATTCTTTCTTTTTATTATTATTTGTTTAATTTTTGTTTATTTATTTGTACTTAATAAAAATTTGGGTTGAGAAGAGAAGAGAAGAGAAGGCGCATTAAAATCTTTGTCCGCCATCACCCGCGATTGTCGCAGAAACTGACCTCTCAGCAGGGAAAATGGAAGAAAGTAAGAGAGAGAAGAGAAGAAAGTGAAATAGGAAAAAGGGGGTTTTAAAGTACGGACATTCCATGTTTGGGTAATGGTATAAAAAACCCATTTTCATTGATCCTATAGTCTTGCTCGACCACCCATTTCCGACTGAATTCAGCCATTTTGAGCGAGGTTTTGGCCCATTTGGTTCGTTTCCTGATCTGGGTCGGGCCGATTTGGGTCCGGGAGTGGCGGGTTTGGTTATTGTACGGTTCGGGTTTTGGTGGGTTCTGACTGGCAATGGGGTGCGTGAGCTCGAAGCAGGCGGTGTCTGTGACACCGGCGATAGACCACTCCGGCGGGTTCAGGGACAATGCCGGGAATTCGGGTCGGAGTCGGGTCGGTGCAGGGGAGCTTGAGAAGACGACGACGAAGAAGAAGAAGAAGAGTGGAGGGAGTGAGCTTGTGGGACTGAGTGGGAGCGAGTTGGGTGAGTCGGGGAGAGCGAGTTCGAATGGGGGTGGTGGTGGAAGTGTTGAGTCTTTGAGCTTTAGATTGGGGAACCTTCAGAAGCATGTGGAGGGAGAACAGGTGGCGGCTGGTTGGCCGGCTTGGCTCAGCGCTGTCGCTGGTGAAGCTATTCATGGCTGGGTGCCCCTTCGAGCTGATTCCTTTGAGAAACTAGAAAAGGTTCTCGTTTATTATTTAAATATATAAATACATATTTTTGTGTACATTATAGTCAAATGGCTTTAGCCAGAAGGTGCTCCAGAAGTTTTATTTTTAGTTGATATGTACATACTTGATAATGTAGATGTGAATGAGTGAGTTACAATGTTCTTGCTTTTCGTTTTGTTGTAGTCTGTTCATCATCCTTTAATAGTTTTTCTTTTTCTCTCACATAAAGATGAGTAGAAATTTATTAGGAATTGAAAGGTTTCAAGATGGAACGCTTGAAATGTTTTGTGTGCGTATTTGCTGGTTTTTAGGATTCTGTATTTCTTGTCGTGTATTTCTTATAGCAACTAAAACAGTTATTTTGGTTCTTGAGTTGAATTAATTACTATCCTGGGAAAGTTACAAAGATGAAAATATTTTACTTGCCTGAAAGTTGAAAAGAATTCCTTTTGTTGTCACAGCTTTTTGGAATATGCTTCTTTTTGTTAATTATGTTCTAAACTTTACTGTGTTAACTAACTAAAATGTTTCGGCAGTTTATTCTGTGAAAAGTACCTTTCTGGGTTCAATGCTTCCACATTCTCACCCTTCTCTTTTGGAGATTGTACTTTAAACAGAGTTCCTTTCCGATAGCAGTGTCTCTTGACTTGATCATTGTACTTCTCTTTTTTGTTCATGGCTGCTGCTGAGTGCTGTCTCATTAGACTTTTAGATATGTTGGTGTAACATCTTATTATTAAGTGTTAGTTGATTGTGACTGCTTAAATTCCATTGGAATATTGAGTTACTTTTCTATTTTCACCATCTTTTTCTTTTGTGACCTTCATAATTTTCAACTACATTAACAGATTGGACAGGGAACATACAGTACCGTATTCCGAGCAAAAGACCTTGACACTGGGAGGATAGTTGCTTTGAAGAAGGTGCGATTTGATAACTTTGAGCCTGAGAGTGTAAGGTTCATGGCACGAGAAATCTCGATTCTTCGCAGGCTTGACCATCCAAATGTCATCAAATTGGAGGGCTTAATTACTTCCCGACTATCATGTAGTTTATACCTCGTGTTCGAGTACATGGAACATGATATTACTGGACTCTTATCTTGCCCTGATATCAAGTTCAGTGAGTCACAGGTATGCTTACAACATTTCGAGATAAAAAGCCAACATTTGAGTTTCACACAAAAACAGATTTGACGGCAACCAAGTAGTTTTGTTTTAGTATGGCGCCCAATTGCCTCCCTGTTCAATTATTTTTGTTTTCTGCTTTGATAATAAATTTCTGAAATTGGTTATGTTTTCAGATTAAATGCTTCATGAAGCAATTGGTGTCTGGGATTGAACATTGTCATTCGCGGGGCATAATGCATCGTGACATAAAAGGATCAAATCTTCTAGTGGGCAACGATGGGATTTTGAAGGTGGCTGATTTTGGATTGGCAAACTTTTGTAATTATGGGCACAAGCAACCATTAACCAGTCGTGTTGTCACTTTATGGTATCGCCCTCCTGAACTTTTGCTAGGGTCAACAGATTATGGAGCTGCTGTGGATCTCTGGAGTGTTGGGTGTGTTTTTGCAGAACTACTCATGGGCAAGCCTATTCTTCAAGGCAGAACGGAGGTAATCATCTTACTTCAGTAGATTACTTTCTGTTAACTAAGCATTGTTTACCCAATCTCTGCTTATAAACCTTGCAAATTGATAGCAAAAAATATATACAATGGGAAACGTGCTGTCCCACTAGAAATGAGTTCTAAATTTTGGTACCTAATTTTCTGCATGTAGCATTAGTGAAATAAGGTGTACCAAATTAAAGGAAAATGAAATACGAGAGTTTACACATTTTAAGAACATGTGTTTTATTGGACGGCAATTAAATCTGAGCTTTCAGTGCTGAAGATCCCAGGTGAGATACATGGCGTGGGAATGCTAATATTAAATTTGTATTCTAGCCTTGGTGTTTTTGCACTAAATCCTGAGTAATAATACCTTTAGTCTTCTGTAAAACGTAGCCTTATACTTTAAGAGTATCTCTCAGCATTCCCAGTTTGACTTCTCTGGTTCTAGTCGTGATAGTCTTCCTTTGTCTTTGTACAGGTTGAACAATTACACAAGATCTTCAAGGTCTGTGGTTCCCCACCAGACGAGTACTGGAAAAAGTCCAAACTTCCCCATGCAACTCTATTTAAACCACAGCAACCTTATGATAGTTGTTTACGGGAGACATTTAAAGATTTGCCTATGGCTAACGTGAACCTTCTTGAGACACTTCTATCTGTTGAACCATACAAACGTGGGACAGCCTCCTTAGCTCTTGCATCCGAGGTAATTGCACATCTGCAATGTAATTTTCTTGTCATGATGGATTGACGAATACCACTGATGATTTACTGTGTGCATTTAAATCAATTTGTTATAAATAGTGCCTTAAAAGACTGGAAACAATTGCATACTTGTTCCTTTGTTACTCACATAATTTGCTATACTTTCTGTGTCACTTTCAGTATTTCTCAACAAAGCCTTATGCATGCGATCCATCAAGCTTTCCTGTGTACCCACCTAGCAAAGAGATTGATGCTAAAAACAGGGAGGAGGCAAAGAGGTGAGAATCCTCATTTCATTTTGATTATCAAGTTATGTAAAGTTCTCAAGCAATATGAACCTAAATAAATAAATAGATAAAGAAGTGTATTGGATGGTGTGATACTGCAAGGAAATATAAGCATGTAGAACAAGAAAGATTTTGTTAGTATGTTGAGGTAAATTTCAAGCAACTGAACCAATGAAGAATTTTTTCAATATTGTAGTGTACTACAATGTATAATTGTCAGCAAAACGAAATCAATGCTAACATGTCATAAAAATGGGATAATTGCTGGAAGTCGTGGTGAACTTGAATTCTATCACAGCAATATAAGCGTTGGTACCTTATTACTTCTCACATGTAAGGAATGGGACTTGTAATATGCATTTTGACAATTTTGTAAATGCATACTAAATTATTACAAGTTTGTTTCTCCAATGATTTGTTAATTCTTTTTCATAGATGTAAGTATGTTTTTACCGAACTTTCAGAAAGAAGAGCAGTTGCAGAGTTCGTGGGACAGAATCAAGGAAACCAACAAGGAAACCCCTTGGAGTCAGTAAATTGGCACCAGCTGAGGTATCTTTCTTTCTCCACGAAAGTCTTTTCTTTTTTTGAGTATTTGTAAACATACTTGCTTGTTAAGAGTCTGAGAGAAGCTAGTCACTAAATCAGGTTAAATTTATGCTGCAGGACTTGGCAGCCCAAACTCGTGACTCACGTAAAAGCAACAGTTATAATCTACATATTCATAAGGAAGAAAATGGTTTGTTAGGTGTGGAAGTGCCAAAGCCATCAATCGACAATGAAGAAGAGGCCTTGCATGTTAAGAATGCATCTCAAGGAGACATTCCATTTTCTGGCCCGTTACAGGTTTCTACATCAAGTGGCTTTGCATGGGCAAAAAGAAGAAAAGAAGATGCTTCCATAAGATCGCATACTCGGTCTATTTCGAGAGGACACATTTTTAATCCAGTAGAACCTTCTATTGCATTGCATGCAAAGAACAGTTATGATTTGAAAAAACATGAAAATGGAGATGTTATATATAGAGGACGCACTGAGTCTAGAGGCCATGACTCCTATGAGATTGCTAAGCTTGCCATCCAGAACCACTGGGGCAAGTTTGAACGTCCAGATTCTTTTGATGCTTCTGATGTGTATCACTCGCAGGAATTATCTTTGGCACTTTACCAGAGAGAGGAACTGGGAGCTACTAAAAGTGATCTGGTAAGTATGTAACTGAAAAATCACACTACTTTTTTTATTTAGAAGATGCTGGGAGATCCAAACCTTTAACCGCAACTCAGGATGTAAGTGTGTCCACCAATTAGGCTAAGCCTGCGACCACAAATCAAATATTACTTTGACTTTAACTAAAAATATGAACTATAAATTTTTGTCATAGCTGGAAAATTATAAAGAAATTTTGGTTGTAACCCCGGACCATTTATCGAGTATTGCTTATCAAATGCTCTTTTTTTTCCCTTTTTTTCCCCCTGTCGTTGTAACTTTAACTCACTAAAAGAGAGGGAGAGGGAGAATAATTATCTCGAAGGGAAAAACAAAGAGCAGTCTTCAACAACAAAGAATAGAAATAAAAATAAAAAAGAGGCAGAAGAGAAAATAGAATAATCTGTTAAATTGTTGGAAACTGTTAGCATATTGCAATCCTAGTACTCCTTTTCATTTCTTTAGCGTGTTGTATGTGTATTCAGGAAAATGAACTCTGCAGTTCACTAAAATTTTCTTTTTGAAAAGTCTTTGAACTCTTGGCGAACCTGAAAAGGTTTTAACAGTCTCTGGTCTCCCAAGAAAAGTGTGATTTTTCTTTTTCATGCTATGAGCTAGATTTTGGACATGGGAGTTGACCTTGTCATTAATAAACAAATGCAACATGTTATAGATTGAATTAGACGAAATTAAACATCCAAAACTACTTAGCTGAAGTGGCAACCATTGACATGACTGATCAATTTATGAATAGCAGCTCCTTGCATGTGGTAGCTGTAGCTTGGTATTGTTGGCTAGAAATCATGGACTGATTGAATACCATTGATGGTGCCTGTTTCATAGGAGCCCCATTTAAGAAGACAGGCTCAAAATTTATTACATTAAATACTTCTTCAATGTTTAATTTATTTTTCATATGGAGTTAAATGAAATTTATTTATGCTTATGGTCAAGTGGTTGAGTTGATCACGCAAATGAGAAGGTCAACTAATGTTTGCTTTTGCTTTTTTGTTTTTACAATCTTGAATTTAATTTTCATCATTACCTTACTGCTTTTTGGATTCCTTGATATTGGTATTTGTAACAGGGTTTTCATGATCAAGGAGAGAAAGTTGAATTTTCTGGACCCTTGTTATCTCAGTCACACAGAATTGATGAACTCTTAGAGAGACATGAGCGGCAGATCCGACGGGCAGTCCGCAAATCATGGTTCCATAGAGGTACTATAACAGTTCAACTTCATTAAGGGCAACGTTAGTTATCTATATTTAATTGCTTTTCCTTTTCCTTTATCAAACATCATGGTCCCATCTATTAGTCACGCATGGTAATGACATGCCATGCCAAGGATGGGATGAAAAACTGTGGTCCCTCTAGAAGTTGGAAAGTGCTGAAATATTATAACTTAACCTAATTTTAATCTCCCATAGTAAATGCATTGATCTGGTTGAGTTCATCTGCCTTTTTATGTGGGCATCTTATTAACGAAAGTGCCCTTTGTTTACTTTTTCTGTGCCCATCCACCAAACCAGCTTAGATTTTGCTTCTTTCTTTCCCTACCTTGTATGTATAGAATTTCTTGGTACTCTCGGCTGTGCCAGTCACTGTTACAAACCTCTGATGTTGCTGTATCAGGATTGTGTGACTGAGTTGAGAACTGCGCTCACTGCCAACACCCAGATAATCAGATAACTAAGATATCATACAAATTTGATGATGTGTTTAGTTTCTTTTCTGAATCTTTTCTTTGGACATGCTTTGCTAGGTCTCTGTTATGCACTAAGATGCTCATGATTGACTTGTCTTCATTTCTTTGAGAACTGTATTTTTCCCTAAGAATGTAATATGACGGGAAGAAATATAAGAAAATTTAAAGTCAGAAAAGTAATGTAATGTGAGCCTGCCATCATTTTAACCCCAATCATTATGAAAACTTTAGCTTCTTTTTATAGATATGAATGTCTTGGATTCATTCATGTGGATAGGAAGAGGGAACGCCATAATGTAGCCTCTCTTTTACACTTCTAGTGCTTAAGATCATAATTCTATCATAATAATAATGCCTTTTCTTTCTTTACAGTTCCAGGTAAGAAGCTGTTCTAGTAATTTGATTGACATGCTTGGGAGGTAAGCAGGCTTCTCTGACAATACATATTCTACGAGAATTCGATGATGAATCGATCCCCGGGGATGATAATCTCCGAACTGCTATCTCCAGTAGAAATGAAAACTAATGGTTGACAAGTTAGAATTTCGAGCTCATCAAACTCAGTGAAAAGAGACACACACTAAGAAGAAAACAAACAAGAAAGCGAAATTAGAGAGAGCTGTGAAAGCCCTTGGAGAGAAAGCAAGAATAGGATAGAATCATAGGATTTTATTTCCTTGTCTAATATTTAATCAATTTCCCACTCTCTTTTTCATATTTTGCTTATTTATTTATTGACGTGTCAGAGTACCATCGTCCGGCAATGTACAGAACAATGGTAATAGATTCTGAGGAGAAGAAGGCCTTGTATATTTCTTTTTTAATGCAACAGGTGTTTTGCCTTGGCTTCTTTGTATTTACGAGTCTTTAACAGTTGAAAGCATTTCTTGAGCAAATTTTTATGGAAAGTTGATGCAAAGAATGGAATTACTCTCCACTGTCATAGTAACTGCTAAAAGAGACAAGCATAGGGGGTAGTTAACAACTTATAATTGGGTCAAACCCTCCAATCCAGGGGGAAAGGGGGAAAGGAAACAAGAAATAATTGGCTTCAACCCTCATAATTAAGACTGTAACCTAATTTTCTCACAACCGCTCTCACTTTCACTCTGAAAATACTTCCTTTCTCATAATCTCACACACACAAAGCTTCAGACTTTGGGAAACCATCAAACAACTCTGACGCCGTCCCATTCAGAGCTCTCAACCATCCTTTGAACCTTTCACACACCCTCGCCACTCACAATATCATTATTACCTATATTTGGTTTCATTTATCTTCATTTTGACACTTACATCCCCAAATTCCGTAATTGTACATTTTACCGTCCGAATACTACCTTTGAAATAATATCTTTGAAGACAAAGTGATATTTTTCTAAATATTATTTTTGAAAATATGGTATTTTTAATCAAAATTTAGAAAATATTATTTTTCTAAATAAATTTAGGATTTTTTTTTTCCCTTAAAATTCAGGCCATTTGGAATTTTTCAATTTTTTGGATTGTGAGCCTAAATTTTTGTAAGAATCCCGTCCCTTATATATATATATATATATTTTTTAGAAAAAATTGAGCTTAACTAATGACCTCCACTTATTACAAATTAAAGAAAAATATTTACTACTACTCAATCCTCACCCTGCCCGATTAGGGATAATAGGCTTTCATACCTACTCCTAGTGTGACTCGAACCTAGGACCAAGATCATAAGTAATGGGTGCTCTTACCACTTGAGTCAACTCACTTCGTCAAATCCCGTCTTTTTTATACTCCTTCATTTATCAACAAATATATTGGATATGTTTAGATAGCCCCTTTCCCCTTAGCAAAAGTTTAATTGCCCGTTTCATCTAAGAAATGTGTTGGTAGAAGGGAAAAATGGAAGAAAGGAGAAGAGTAAATGATTAATGGATGAATTTGGAGTAGGGTAATTATTTGGTCAAAATTTTTTATGGGCAAGAAAGTAGACAATGGATCCTGAATCCTTAATTTTAGCTAACTTCTTTTAATTAGATAGATTTTAAAAGAGAAATTCTTACTCAAGCAGTAGAATAGTCGTATAAATCAAAAAACTTTGTCCTTCATTCCACTTCTCCTCTTCCTAAACGAGAAAAGGAATTTTCATCTTCTCTCCTTCCTCACATATCAAACACAACAAGCAAGAAATGAGTGATCTACATAACGTAAGCTTTTGGTCATTCGTGAAGGTATTTAGACATGAGGAGCAAATTAGGCTAAAATGACCTTTTTATGATTATTTTTCAAGATAACTTTTTGCTTATAAAGGTTGTAACTTTTGTGATTTTTTTAAAGGCTTCTTAGCCAAATAGCTGAAATTTTGGTTCAAATTTAAAAAATTATCAATTTTCAAACACAACTAAAAATTGGCCAAATTTAGCAAAATAATTTCAAAACAGCTGAACTAAACAAAAAAATTGAAACATATCAATTTTGCATATCTATTATCAATTTATGGAAAAAAAAAACAAAGACTAATATATTGATAATCTTAAATAAAATTGAAAATTGACACAAATAATTGACGTACTAATATAAATTGATATACTAATACAAAAAATTGATTTACATGGTCATTTTACAAAGAGTGATAAAAAGATGGATATTTATCAAGTAGGTCAAAGAAACAACCACTCATTAAAATGAGGTGAAAAGACAGATACATCTTATAATACTCTTTAAAAACCGTCCTCTAAGAAAGTCCTAAAAAAATTCATGTGGACAAAAATAAAAATAAAAAGTCATGTGGACAAAAATAAAAATAAAAATAAAAAAATAAAGGGTTAAATATAATAATGATCTTTGAATTATTACCAATTTGTCCTTGGAACTTTTAATTTTACGTAGTAATAACTCATAAATTATATAATTATTACAACAATGGCCTCTTTGTCACAAACTATTAATTTTTTAACTGGAAAATAGTAATATACAAAACATATAATTGGCATTATTTATTTTTATGAACTAAAATCTTATGTTTAGCCATAATTATTAAATTATACGCTTTCCACATTACTCATTTTTGTTAAAAATTTAACAAATATAAAAAATGATCATTATTATAACAATTGTGTAAATATTGGCAGTGTAAATTAAAAATTCAGAATTTTATTATTAATCACGGTTACGAGACTATGCGTTCTGTAATGGCTTATTTTATGTTAAATATTTAACAATTAATAATAAAAGGATCTTGTTGTAACAATTAATTAAAAATTTATAGACTAAAGTGGTACTCCAGCTATTAATATCTTTATCTCAAAAAAAAAAAAATTAAAGAAAAAAATCGCTCCTACTTTCATCCGTTTGGGAATGGACCATATGCACATGGGCTATTTCAGAATGGATCCTTATATTATCCATATGGTCCGAAAACCCGACTCTCCGTCGACACACCCCCATGTTCCTTTCTAAAATTTAGTCCATGTGCTCATGTAGATGTCGTTGGCCCCAGTCCCTTACAATGGGGCTAAACGTGATTTTACACAACTCGCCACTATTTTGAATAAATTTACACTTAGTACATCGTTTTTTTGTGCCTATTAATAAATACCCCTTTTCTATTTTCTTTTAAAGATACTCATTTTTTAGTTACACATTTCATATGTAAAACTTACGTGGTTTATATTTTCAATGTAAATTTTTTCCTATGCTTTATATCTACAATGCATAATTTATACCTATAGTATATATTTTGAAATGTATACCAAATTTTATGTATAAAATACTTATGGTATACATCCCTCCCAAAAAATGGGTATTTAAATAAAAATAAAAAATAGTATTTATAAAAATATGCTTAAAAAAAGGTATTTATGTACTTTTTCACCTGACTTTAAGGTCAACAAACACCCCTTCATAAAAAAAAATTTGCGATGGGAACCTTATTCAATTTCTGATGTGTGTTATTTATGAAAGCAATTGAATGACAACATACTAGTATTTATAATCAAGTAGTACTCACCTACTACACAAAGCTAGGTTCTGGATCCAACTAAATAATTGTAAAAAAATTTAGCTGAATGTCCAATATTTTAAATTTAATTTAGTAAATATCAATTTTTTAAATTTTATAACTAAATGTTTAAGTATATATATTTTTACTCTTAATAGATGTACTTATCTAACAATTTCAGTTAATATAGTGAGTATATTAAATTAAGATGTACTTATCTAACAATTTCAGTTAATATAGTGAGTATATTAAATTTTTATGCTTGATGTATAATATTTACATTTGGTACTATGACATTTGAAAAATAAACATTTACTGGCTCAAATTTGATCATTTTGCTATAAGACCCATTATAATATATCATATCCGGTATCTTGCATCTAAACTTAAAAATGGAGAAAATTAACCAAACTTTTTAATTGTTTGCCCTCACCTTCGAAAATATCATGAGCATTATTACGAAGTCAATTCAGCATTGGTGTATTGAGCTACGTCATGGGTTTGTGTTCTATATTTTAAATAGTGAAATTATAGAAGTGAGAGCTAAATAGATGGTATGCCCAGCTTTCCATATTAGCCACAAACTAAAAACAAAACAAAAGATTTAATATCTTTTTGATTTGAAGTTTTTGCTTCTGCTTTCATAGGAAAATGATCTCTTTCTTTATTGGTTGAAAAATATGGGTAGCTTTCCTTCCCTTCAGATTTTTAACACCTCATAAGCATATATACTCATTGTTTCCTCCACTAGTTCCATTATATTTCTGATTTTTAAGTTATTTATCATTTCTTATAATACTAGTAATGCGAAACTCACACACTAACATATGTAATTCTTCTCGAATTAAAGTTATAGGAACTTCTGTGGTAAGGAACACTTATCGATAATACGTATTTCTGAACATTAAATTATATACAAATATGATGGAATCCGATGAAAATCTAATAATTCACGATTTAATAATTATTTTCTTATTTAACTTAAAAAATTATCGCAATATTTGATGCATAGCACTTTGCAATTGTGAATAAGATAATGATATAAGATAGAAACGGTTTAAGATCTTTTACAAATGGGAAGACTTGCTACTTAAAAGTGTGAAATTATGGATACTTTGCAGGCTGTCCATTTAGAAATTAAGTTCATATATGCATATACATTTCAATAGATAAAGACCCATAACCAAACTTCTCTTCCATTCATTATGTCCAAAACCTTTGGTATGAGTATCTATATGTATGTTTTCTGCTACTGATGGAAACCACAACCTTGGCTGAAACACTAGAAGACATGGCAAGTTGAGAGAGTTTGTCACACTCTCTTCTGTTATAGAATCATTATATATCTTGTTGAAAAAAATTTCAAGGCAGAAGCAGCGTAAAATTGCGTTATTATTACTACCTTATGAGAATTAAACTCCAAACAAATCACTACCTTAGGACATTACTTGGTTCAACATCCGTGGATGGTAAGCTATATAATCAATGTTGGAATAAAGAGACATACACAAAAATAAAAAAAAAAAACAAAACCATTTTGTTTGGTGTAATCTTAATGTGTGGCAAATCAAAAGAAAGATACATATAGATATATCATATATGTATATACATACATATAGCTGGAAACCATAAAGTGGATGATTTTGTAAATCGAAGGTTCTCATAATTTTAGTGATAAAGTGGGAAAGGGAACCAATGGGCCAGTGTGTCATTGTTGGCTTGTTCTTAAGTTTTTGACAATTCAAGCACTAGTTGTTATATTAGTGTGTCTCTCTCTTCCACCTTTTTCTTTCTTATCTAAATGTAGGCTAATATAACAATAGCGATGAAGTTCCAAATTTTGAGGGTACAAAAAAAAAATTTCTATGCCCAATGAATTGCATACTAATACATTTCTTTTAAATATGCCTTCAATTATTTTTTTAAAAAAAAAACAGTATTCCAAACTGTTAAGGAGAAGATATTTTTAATATCATATACAGCCTTATAACTGGTCAATAATTCATCTAAAATTAAAAATAAAAAATAAAAATAAAAAGACATGAATCTCTTTCCTTTTGGCCTCTCCTTATTAAAACCATATGACCTTCTATTTGGAATTAATTAACTTCTTACCACTAACCAGCAATTTATCAGCGATACTTGTCGAAGATAATTGTTGAGTGATTCTTTGACATGGGCTGATCTGTCTCATGAAGTATCAGTTTGCATTTATGTCCACGATAGCTTCTTTCACCAATATTTTTCAAGATTTTATTTAGATATATAAAATATTATGATTGTTCAAAGCTACACTAGAGAAAAAAATATATATGAGTACTTAAAATATTAATTACTGTGAAAATTATACAAACCAAGCCGCAACAATTTTCCATCCCAGTCACACAAATTCTTTTTCGTTTTTTTTTTTAAATAATAATAAGCATACCAAAAGTCAAAATTTATTTGGAAGGTTCATTATAGTGAGAAAAGGGAGCTTGGTAAATACACTATTAATCATATATGCGGTGAAGAGAGCTTGGGATTAAACCTGAATTGAATTCTAAAGAGAAAACAACAAATGTTGTTATGATGTCTCAAAAGGCATCTTCTAACTCTCACTTTTATGTTCCAAATTAACCCATATGAGATGCCAAGAATTGGGGTCCACAACCTTTAGAACGTAAATGACTGAACTAAATTTCCATGCCATAATTACTCTAGTTATCGGTATTACCATTATTTACCACTTGGTTTTCCACTCACATGACCTAATATGTGAAATTTGTTGAATAAAGATACAAGGTAACTTATAAATTATAATGCTGGCATAATACACCAACAAATTATGGAGTCTGTCTATAAAACTTAGAGGTAAAAAATGAAAATCCTGCACTATTAGTGTTTGGTGCCAATATTATATTAAGATGTCTCATCGCAATTTTCATTTGTCCCACTATACTCACTTTCAGGTTTAAAGTCCCACATTGTGCCTAGTGTGAATGAGATTCAAATTCATTTGTGAGACTTGGTTTAGTTCTATACTAGTACGTACGTCCAGTCTTTCCAAACTTAGAATTTTGGAATTCAAATGTGAAAGATGCTTCTTAAGTAGGGAAGACCAATCCTAAGTGCATTTTCTTTCTTTGTACATACATATAAGAGTAAATTATCCCATGTAATTAAACAGTTTATTTTCATTAACCCTACTGTTAGAATTTGATGAAAATATGACTAGTTCCAAATCATTCACTCTCTCACTGAAAAGTAGACAACATATATTTTGAAGAATACTGAATAAACAAAATGTTGATATAGAGTATACAACAGTGCAAACTCTTATTTAATTGTTATTTGAAACAGATTACTCACCAGATAATGGAGCTTTCTAATTTTCTCGACAAAATAAAAAATTACTGACTTGAGCATCAAAACGGAAGTTATTAACAGCCCTCTAACTCAATCTTCTTTGTTTAACTATATAATGAAGATTCAAGCTGAAAAAACTCATTTTTTTAACTTGACACAACACTCTACCTAGAAGTTTCCCTTAAATCCAATCTATACGAAGAAAAGAGAGTTTTTTTTTTCCAAATAAATAAAATAAAATGTGCTAGTTGAGAATTTATCACATTTGAAATTGGGTTTTATCCTATAAAATCTCCATTTTTCATCACCATCATCATCTCCCCCAATAGCCCATATTGCAAATGGATAATAGTATTTCTATGACTTGGATCAGGGCTGCACATGGCATTCAAGGAGTGGTTGCTATCATTTCGTGGGCCCCACTTTCCACATATGATAGCATCATAGTCGTGCCGTAGATCACATTGACTTTTTCAGCTCACGTGTTGACCATATAGCAGAAACCACGCATGTAAGGCACGTAGCTCCAGATGGCCTGCAGTTTTGCCCAACATGTGGTTAGTCTAGATCCTTAAACTGTAATTATTGTTTGGTTTTAAGATTAATACAATTATGTTTGTGTTCGGAATGTTTGGGATTTTAACTAAAGTGATTAATTAATAAGAATTAAGAAGAAGATAAATGTAAATGGTCAAGCCCACTTTGATGCTCTCAGTTCTCATTTTCATCACCGGAGTTTGCTTGATTTGCGGGCTTTCTTGTCCCCTCTTTGTAAGGCACGTGCCATTCACGTGATTTTAGCGGTAACTTTTACCTTTTCACCGCATTTTATGCTTTGATGAAGGACGTGTCATTATTGAATTTTAGCCATTAACAACACAAAATTTAAGAAAAACGCTGAAGGGACATTTGTATCGCATTCTGCATAACATCAGGCGTAGAGTCTAACACAATTTTATTAGATTGCGTTGCTAACAACACTGTGTGTGTGTTTTAGAGTGTTACAATGAATTTCATATAAAATAAGAGTAATGCCAAAAATAAACTCTCAATATCATACACGCTAAATTAGCATTATTAGCATTTTTTTTTCAGGCATATATAAACTGAAATAATAAATAGCCTAACATGATTTTTTTTTAAAAAAAATAGCCTAACATGATTTTAAATTACATATGTTTGTTTCAAGTTGGAAAAATATTATCTCTTCCTACTTTAAAGATAGTACGTGGATAGAAATGATGTCATTCTACGTCTTCTTGATATATATTTGATTTTTACTGCGTGTACTAACTCTAATCTCAATATTTTGTTACTAAGTGAATTAACGTTATGTAATTAGTTCATATCATCTGAGTTGGATCATTCAATTTCAGAAGCAATAGACAACAACTCATATTTGAAGGTTAAAATTAGTAGCAATATTAAGTTTTCTTACTCTATCCTCATAACATAAATTTGCACTATTTTATGTAACATGTTTTCTGATGACGGTGATATTCATATTTTCCTTTTGTTATTGGATATAGTATACTATTGCATATTGTGATGAAAAAAGAAATCACGCTTGTGCCTTTTAAAAAAAAAAAAAAGAAATTAAATAAGCACTATTAATGCTTTTTGGTATCCACAACGAACTCTAGTGTTAATTTTGCAATACATTGGTTCTTAAGTTCTTGATGATTTTGCGGTTATGATGGTTTATGTTATTTGTACGTAACATTTTTCTTTGCCCTTTTGACCTCGTTGTTGAATAAGACCACGTTGTGGACATTAATTATGGGATACCGACTAATTTAACATCTTTAATGCTTTTCAAAGACAAAATAATACTCAACACATTAGTTGGTACATAAAGTACAATAAATAAATTTGACATCTGAAAATTACTCTTCTAGTAAAAGTATAAACTATAAAGTAAAGGGTGAGTAATCTTGATGTGAATGAAAAATACACATCAAAAATACTTTTTGAAACATGATATATTTTTCCTTTTTTTTTTTTTAATTACTTGCTTGTAATACTTGACTTCTTCTACCTAAAAACTTACGGTACTCTACTTTTGGTTTACGAATTTGGATACATTTTTTATACGCATAAAATGCTTAATTCCCACCCTACATCAAGTACAAGAATAGCCTACGTCGTTTTGTGGCCGTCAATTGACTTTATACAAGTTAATGAACTGGACGGTGCTGATCGTTAGGCAGCTTACAATAATTTTTTTTTTTTGAAAAAAAAGTACGTAAAGCAAAGTGATGGGCACAGACTTGTAGGGACCGACATTTCGAGGTATGTTTCTGTATTCCGAGGATCACCATATACGAGTGGACCCTGCCACCAGGAACCGTAGCTAATATTATTATTACGTAATATACATTTCAATCCTATTGGCTGTACAAAGCTTCACTCAGTAAACTATGTACAGTTGATAATTTCCACGTAATCGACGACGTAATTTGGGATCGAAATTCGAAAGGCCACTCTTTTTTTTTTTTTTTTTTAAATATAGGGATTAAAAAGGCGACGCTTGGCACTTCATAACGTCTTATCAGCAGCAAAATGACGAGGAGATTTAAAAAAGAAACGTTTCGAAACGACAGGGGAGAAAAAATGAAAACGTTTCGAGAAGAGTGCGAATTTTTTTGGTGACGTGTCGAAATGGGGGTTGAGGGGAAGGTACGAAGCTAAACAGGGTATCAGGCCCTTGCGACTTTGTGCGTGGGGATCCCTACGCTACGCGACGAGTGACAAAGTGATGAGTTATTATGGGGTTTTTTTTTTTTTTTTTGGGTAAACAGGCTAAAGGGCCTTTTATTTTGCCATTGCATACCCCTACTGCGATTATCATATTCCTTTTTCCAATCCGACAATAACCTATAAAAAGGTGTCCCCTTGGCTTTTTGAATTGGGTTAAATCAAAGTTTTTTTTTTTTAAGAAAAATGGGTAAATTGCTTATTTTTTTAATATTGATTTTGAAAAATATAATTAAATTAATATAATATTTTTTTAAAAAAATATAAGTATAAAAAGATTAATATATCCTTAATTTAATAGCATTAGACTTGGCGTTGAGTACTAAATAATATATCAAACATCATGACAAGAAAAAAAAAAAAAAAAAAAGAAACTAAAAATTATGCGCTAAAGAATGCATCAGAGTACTAAACATAGAGTCAAGAGCTAGACGGTATTGAATGATGTCAAGTCATTAGACATATGAATGTGTCACGCAATTCGACCCATTAAATTTGAACACCTAATGGGATAAGTGTCAAAAAAATTTTTAATCTTAACAATAAACTTAAAACGTAAAAGAGTACTCAAAAAAAAAAAAAAAAAATTAGAATAAGTGTACTTCCTAAAAGTGACTAAGATTGGGATCTGTTGCTTATTTTGTTGTCTCATTTATTTAAAATTAGACCTCAAAGCACTATTTTAGTAACTATTATTTTAAATAATTAATTAGTTTAATTAATTTTATATTTTGTGCTAAGTTGTTCACTTTTAAATAGACCATACATCAAATGAAACAGTAAAATAGGACACTAAATCTCGATCTGTGAAAAAAAAAAAAAAAAGACATGCCAAAAGTCCAAAGTTTCTTTTATGGCAACAAAGATTAAAAATATACGATATATTAAGGACAAAAATATGCGATATATTAAGGACAAATGTAATGCTATTGTGCTTTTTATGTAATTAAGGGTCATGCTCGAAATTGCCGATTTCGAAAAAGCTAGAAGCATAAGTTAAGAGTTTTTTTTTTTTTTTTGGGAGTAATAGTATGACACAAAGCAGGTTTACCAATAGCAATTATAGCAAAAATTATTCCATAACTTCTCAAATTACCTGTTTGAAAATATTATCAAATTATATTGTGTATTTTTTTTTTTTTTTTTTTACTTTTCCACTCTGAAATAGAAAGCAAGCTAGCCATAAGGGGCATAAGTGGTAATGTCCCACGATTTAAAATATGTGCGTGTATTGTCTATTCTTTTATCACAAGAGAGTGTTAGACACAAGTTTATGTTAGTAAATTTTCCAAAGCAAATGATCATTATGTTCATCTTCGAAAGCACCGCGTTTTTTATTTTTTGCCACATTTTGAGTTTATAAAGTTGAAACACTATACCACTAATTGTTTATTTCAATAACAATAAATTATCTTTTGTTGGGGCCTATGAAAAGTTCATATGTGTGATTATGCATTATGTCCCGTTACATGAGCGTTCGAAATTACTAGTTTCTACTTTTTAGTACGTGGTAGTACAAACTAACATATGTAGTGCTCAGATAGATTCTAATTGATATTATTACCTTTTCCTGATTTAGTTATTATTTGGAAAAACATTCTTCTTTGCATACTTAGTTGGAATAGACTAGAGATTAAAAAATAAATAAAAATAAAATTGGAATAGACTAGCAGATAACTTATTTTTTGAAACGTCGAGGAAAAAACTACAAGCATAAAAAGATTAATCCTAGATGTGACATTTGAATTATTATGTTTTGTTGTTGGCCAGTATATCTTTCAAGCCCCATCTTAACGCAATAGAATTCATTTTTTTTCTTTTTTTTTTTAAATAATTTGATAATCATCTTCATGTAGTGGATTTGGTCCATATATATGGGTAATATGGAATACATCCAAGCGCACTCCCCCTCCCCCAAAAAAAAATAAAAGAAAGAAAGCAATCCATAAAATTGTAAAAGAAAAAGAAAGCAATCCATAAATGTCTTATATCGTTATCATTCAATAATCAAATATAAATAATAAATTTTAAAAACTTAAATGTTTGGAAAATTATCATGAATATTTTGTAGTTTTAAAATTCATATGGTATTATATATACGAACATTAGAGCCATTGAGTTCCTTATTATTATTATTATTATGTAAGTTCAAATATCCTCACCTGGAGCCAAGTACATAAAATACGGTAAAAATTAAGAGTTACTAATGTAGCATTTAATGGAATATGTATAAATATACATGGATTTCACATTATATAAATAACATTCATCAAGAGCAATAGGAGTTCACTTCACATAAAGAAAATTACTTGAAATCAACGATCACCAACTTCCCATTTTTGATAAAATAACTGACTCCCTGTAAAAATGTTACCACATTAATTTCTATTTATTGGCCAAAACAAACATACATATACATATACATTTTTTGCTTAATAAAACTATGCAAATTTATAGTTGAGTCTGATATATATATCACTCTCGTGGTTATATAGACCTTCAACCAAACTTGATTCAAATTCCAAAAACCAAAAAACTCATAAAAAAAGTACCAATTTTTATTTAAAAAAAAAAAAGACAAGGATGGAAAACGGTGAAAAATCCCCGATCCCAAAACAGATCCACGTTGAGCTGCTTTAGATACGCATGCCTCTGTCCAAACACTGATGGTTATGTTATGTCCTTTTTTTTTTTTTTTTTTTTTGAAATCTGAAAAAGACTGTTATTAACTCTGTCTTTTTTTTTTTTTTAAACAATATATATATAAAATAATAAAAGTCATAATTGCCACGTGTCATACCACGTAGATACGGACTCTGCCAACCCAAATGTTAAATTTTTTATTTAATTTTTAAAAATTTAAAGTTTCTGATTTTAGTTTAATTTAATTTAGTTTAATAATTAATTGTTTGTTTGCTTTGTAAGAAGTTGCAGAGAGAGAGAGAGAGAGAGAGAGAGTCAGGTGAGGTTAGAATAGAACCAAAGAAGAAGAAGAGAGACGGGTCTTAAAGAGTAGTATTCTTCTCCTTTTCAGTCCACTTCTCTTCTCCATTTTCTCTCCAATTTTCTCGAGAAACTTCAATTTTCTCGCCTTCTCCTAACCCTAATCCCACATTACCCTTTCAATTTTCCAATTCAACAAGCTCAATTTCAATCCTCACCTGGAAATTGTTGCTCGCCTTATTCTTCATTTCAATCTCTAAATTCTCTCCCCACTTCAATTCCAGCTTCCCTTCGAATTGGGCTTTTCTTTTTTTTTTTTTTTGTTTAATTTTTGTTCCCTTTTGAAGATTGGGTTTTTCTTCTTTGTGGGGTTCAGAATTGGGTTTGTGCTGGTTTCTATTTCGGGAGGTTGTAGGAGTCAATTGGTTTTGGTTCTGGAATTGGATCAAATTTGGGAATTGAAGGGATCTGGGTCCTCGTTTTCGGGATCGAATCTTGATCTGGTCGCTGCTTTGGTTTAATTTTTGAGAATTTATCGGTTTGGATCCGATCAGGGGAGAAACAGCGCCATTAGATGGCGCTGTTCAGAAGGTTCTTTTATCGGAAGCCGCCGGATCGGCTTCTCGAAATCTCCGAGAGGGTCTACGGTACGTCACGTGTCCTAATTTTTGTTTGGAAAAGCTCCAGCAGCAACTGCAGAAATGGAAATTTTCCTTTTTTAGTTTTTAAATTCATGTTAATTAAGCTGTGGGATTGTTTCAGTTTTGTGATAATCTTGATTAGTTTTAATTTTTTCGAGTATTTTTATGTTGTTTTGGGGTCAGTGCAGCTGGAGGATTGAACCAAATTCAGGGTTTTTGCTTTCTCATTGTAATGTGCTAGTTCAGATTATCATTTGGTCTTGTTTTCGGTTTAATTTTCTCCATTTGAATTCGAGAAAATGGTGGGAAAAGATAGCTTAAATTGCTTAATGAATGTGTATGATCTTTCCTTTGATATTTGAGTTTCATTTCGTGAGGATATCTGAGGCAGAATGCAAACTTCCTTGACAAGGTTAGGAAACAGAAAAATGGTTGAAAGTATTCGAATTTACTTATTGAGCAGTACTGTTGTAACCAGCTGATTCTCTCTCACTCTTACTGAAATTGGAAGGAGGTATTGAAGTTTCGTCTATCTATAATCTTTAAGTACCCTCCACCTTTTGGAGCATCCAGGCTTCAATATGCACGTTTTTGAGGTGCAGATTCGGAGCATATTTTGTTCAACTAGTGTTTGATTTTATTGAGCAACTTTTTCTTTTAGTTTTGTTGCATTTCTTCAGAGATTTAAATATCTGTTTATTGGACATTCAGAATTTCGAACTAGTATTCATTTTTCCGTTTATTCCTATGATGTAGTGTTCGACTGCTGCTTCTCCACTGACGTGTTAGAAGAAGATGAATACAAGGTGTACTTGGGTGGCATTGTACCACAGCTACAGGACTACTCTCCTGATGCTTCCTTCATGGTTTTTAACTTTAGAGAAGGGGTTAGGCGAAGCCAAATATCAGACGTATTGTCTCAATATGACATGACTGTTATGGATTACCCGCGACAGTATGAGGGATGTCCACTCCTACCGCTGGAGATGATCCATCACTTCCTGCGATCAAGTGAAAGCTGGTTGTCATTGGAGGGGCAACAAAATGTGCTTTTGATGCACTGCGAAAGAGGTGGATGGCCAGTCCTTGCTTTCATGCTCGCAGGTCTTTTGTTGTACCGAAAACAGTACAACGGGGAACAAAAGACACTTGAGATGGTTTACAAGCAGGCTCCTAGGGAACTTCTCCATCTGTTGTCTCCTTTAAATCCACAGCCTTCGCAGCTGAGATATCTTCAGTACATCTCTAGAAGAAATTTGGGTGCTGATTGGCCTCCATCTGATACCCCTCTACTTTTAGATTGTCTGATTCTTCGGTTCATTCCGCTTTTTGATGGGGGAAAAGGTTGCCGGCCTGTTATAAGGGTTTATGGTCAAGATCCTTCGACACCAGCCAACAGAAGTTCTAAGCTTCTGTTTTCAACGTCAAAGATGAGAAAACAAATTCGCCATTATGGACAGGTACTAAAACACACAACTGAATTTGAAAGATAAATTTAAAAAAAGATTAAAATATTCTTTTGAAATCCAACTGCAGGCAGAATGTATGTTGGTGAAGATCGATATCCACTGCCGTATTCAAGGGGATGTTGTTCTTGAGTGCATCCACTTGGATGAAGATCTTGTACGTGAGGAGATGGTGTTTAGAGTTATGTTCCATACAGCATTTGTGCGATCAAATATATTGATGCTCAATCGCGATGAAATTGATGTTTTGTGGGATGCCAAAGATCAATTTCCCAAGGACTTTAAAGCAGAGGTAGGTGATTAATATTATTCTCTGATTTCTTTTGCGAAGCTGTTGGAGTTGAATGCATACTCATATCTGTATCAGGTACTTTTTTTGGATGCTGATGCTGTTGTCCCTGATCTCACCTCAGTGGTGGCACCTGAAGATGGAAATGAGACAGAGAGTGCTTCACCAGAGGAATTTTTTGAGGTCGAGGAGATTTTTAGCAATGCAGTGGATGGGCCAGAAGGGAAGGGGGACTTAGATACCCCGAAAACTCGGAACAACAAGCCAGAAGATTTAGTTCATAAAGAAGTTTGGAAGGAGGATTTTGATCCTCATACATTCCAAGACTGTACATCTGATGACGGGAACTACAAACAGGATAGGAAGGTTGATTCTAATATTGATGCTGTAAAGGACATTGCTGTGGACGATGTGAAGTATAAGCTGGATGATAAGGTGGACTCTGATCTTAATGTAGTAAAAGATATTGCTGTGGATGAGGGAGATGCCAAAACAAAGGAAGTGATAGGAAATGTTTATGAAAAATTTGAAGAGATGGATAATGAAGTTGATGGAGAAGACACTGCTATGCAAAAGAAGTTGGATTCCGTGGTTTCACAGCAAAAATCAAGCATTGATATCACTAGACAAAAATCAGACAAATTACAGCCTGTGACTAGGAAACAGCCAACATCAAACACAAAACCAGCGGCAGATACAAGTGTAGTGAAATACAAGACTAAGCAGCAAGAATCTCAGGGTAAAACGACAAAGCCAGCAGTGTCTAGGTGGATACCCCCAAATAAAGGCTCTTATGTCAATTCAATGCATGTATCATATCCAACCAATGCAGTGCATGTGTCATATCCACCATCAAGATATAATAGTGCACCTGCTGCTCTTTCCAGTTCTGCTACTTCAAAGGATTCTAATGCAAATATGAGGTCTAGGGCTTCTTCCCTTAGTTCCATTTCAGCAAATGTGGTTGCTAATGATGTGGCAAATGACCTGAAGAGTCGTAAGGTAGATAGTGTAAAGCCTTCAGACTCTCTGCAAAAGAAGCATACATCGGGCCAGCTATCATCACTTAAATCAGTTGAAGAGACTGCTTCTTTGTCTCCTGTTTTGACATCATCAGTTCAATCAGTTGAAGAGATTGCTTCTTTGTCTCCAGTTTCAACAGTGGATCGTGATACCCAACAACAAATCTTACCTCCTTCTTCCCCACTTACTACAACTCCTCCACCTCCACCTCCACCTCCACCTCCACCTCCGCCACCTCCTCCTCCTCCTCCATTGTTTGTTTCTAATAGCTCTTTGTTTCATACGCTTCCTCCTAAGGCTTTATCCTTGTCTTCCCCATCTTTGCGAGTAGATGCACCACCACAACCACCTCCTCCTCCTCCTCCACCTCCTCCTCCGCCACCACCTTTTCCAAGTAGTAATGCCGCTTTTGTAAAGCCGTTCTCCTTGTCCTCACCTCCACCACCACCACCACCACCACCTCCATCATTGCCTCCTTTGTCCAAAACTCACATGACATTTAGTGGATCTACACCTCCCCCTCCCCCTCCCCCTCCCTTTTCATCTAGTAGGCAAAGTAGTGGGATTTTGTTGCCTCCATCACCATCACCTTGGATGTCTGTATCTGCTCTAGTTGGCACGACAAGTTCTCAACCTCCTCCACCTCCACCACTTCCACCCCACTCGTCGTTAAATATGTTAAGTGCATCAAAGCTTACTAAACTTGATGGAGTTGGA
>JXTB01000059.1:714932-743993 GCA_002914805.1 Parasponia andersonii
CCTCCAATGCGTGGAACACCACCTCCACCACCACCACCTCCACCACCTCCCCCTCCAATAAGTGGACCACCACCTCCACCGCCACCTCCACCAATGCGTGGAGGCCCACCACCGCCACCTCCTCCCATGCCTGGAGTTCCGCCACCACCACCTTCTCCAATGCGCGGGACACCGCCACCGCCACCGCCACCTCCTCCAATGCGTGGAGCTCCGCCTCCTACTAGTGGAGGCCTACCTCCTCCGCCACCTCCATTGCATGGGGCACCACCTCCACCTCCGCCGCCAGGTGGTTGTGCTCCTGGTCCTCCAGCTCCACCTCCACCTAGACCTCCTGGTGGCACACCTCCTCCACCACCTCCCGTTGGCACCAAAGGAGCAATTCCTGATCCAAGAGGCCTATCTTTAGGGAGGGGGCGTGGGCTTTCACGTCCAACAGGGATGGGGGCTACTGCTACTGCACCTCGAAGATCCTCCTTAAAGCCACTACATTGGAGCAAGGTTACAAGAGCGTTGCAAGGAAGCTTGTGGGAAGAATTGCAAAGATTTGGGGATCCTCAAATGTATTTCAACTCTTGTTCCTGTCCTACCGTTCTATTATTATGAATTAGTAATATATTTCGATTTTTTCCTTTGAGATCATCGTATATGCACCTTGTTTTGCTTTGTTTTATTTTGTTTTTTTTTTTTTTTTTTTTTGTTTAAAGTTCTTTCTTAATTAGTAATGTTGCTTCCTTTTTGTTCTAGTGCACCAGAGTTTGACGTGTCAGAGATAGAGAGTCTTTTCTCTGCAACAGTCCCCAAACCTGCTGATTCAGGGGGTAAATCTGGAGGGCGTCGTAAGTCTGTTGGGTCCAAAACTGACAAAGTTCACCTGGTAATTATGATAGAAATTGAGTATTTTGTCAAGGATTTATTACCTCAAAAAACTGGTGCCTGTCAAATGTGATTCTTTTTGTTAGTCTTCATACCACTAATGTAATGTGCTTATTGCCTTTGGGTTGGTTCCCTTGAAGTATCTGACCTTTTCTTTTTGGTAAAATAAAGAGTATAAAAGGAATCAGTTACACTCCGCAAAAAAAAAAAAAAGACAAACTTGTTTATACTTATAATATGTATATGTGTGTCTTTGAACAATTTTCTTTTTTTCAAAAAAAACTTTTAGGTGATTGATTAGTAGTATTTCAGCATAAAGAGTTGCTAAGCAGGTTATATATAAACTTTGACTTGTTTTTTTTTTTTCCTCCTTTTCCTCCAAAGAAAAAAAGAAACACCTTTCATTACACACATATATACATATTTATAGTATGGTAAATTGTTTACCTCTTCTAAGCGTGGATGTTGGGTATATGCAAATCATAGTAACTACTTCATAAAGTTTTGATAAATTTCGAATTTGCCCATTTGAGCGATATAGCTTCCACTAATTCTAACACCATTAGCATACCCATCCCCACTGTTTTTATTCAGAAAGCTAACATGCTCTGTCTGCCTCTGTCTCCACTTTGCCAATCGTGTACTCATTCTTACATGCATTTCATGAATGATTCAGTGCCCTTCGATGCTAAGTGTTAGTTGTTTAAAAAGGGTTTCCTTTCTCGAAAATTTTCTTTATTATTCTTTTGCTGTCTATTGTTTATGAGATCACTTCTGTGCCATCTTACTAACGAATTTCCATGTTAAATGTTGAAGATTGACCTGAGGAGGGCAAATAACACTGAAATTATGCTCACAAAAGTTAAGATGCCGCTTCCTGATATGATGGTAAGATGCTAGACTTGAAAATCTTATATTCACCTGAATAATCTGGAGGTGCTGATAGTTTTATCTCTTCAACATAGATACAGGTTCTTTGATATAGAATCTCCTTTAATGACATCCTGTGATAATGGGCTGGTTAAAATTTAGGTTTCTCTCCTTTTTTTTTTTTTTAAATGCCCTTAATGTCTGTTTTTCTTTAACTATATATGGAAGCCGTCAGTATTTACTAAACTTGGGCTGGGAAAATAGTACATTTTAAATGTTTGTGCAAGACCAAAACACAAGAATGACTGACTTACCTGACCATATAACATTTGTACGGTTTTATCCTTTCTCTCTTTATGTATTTCTTTTCCTTCTTTTGTGAGAGAAATTTTACGTTGCATTTGCTTCACATACTTTTTGAGTCTTTTCATCTTTTAGGTTTTGATTATTGTAGAATGATAACGTGTTCGATGAATGTTTGTGTATTTAATTAACACTAGTGGTATGCGTCTTCTCAGGCTGCAGTGCTCGCAATGGATGAATCAGTATTAGACGTTGATCAGGTGGAAAATCTAATAAAATTCTGTCCTACTAAAGAAGAGATGGAACTTCTCAGGGTAAAGCTTTACTGCAAGTTGCAATGTGTTCACCATTTTGTTAGCTAGTCAGTATTTCAGCTTTATATTAAATATATTAATTAGTATTGTTATTTCTTTAAAATTAATTTTGTTAACTCGTTTGGTTTCTTGGTTGTGATTGCTCTCTGTTATATCGTTATTTAGAGCTACACAGGCGACATGGAGAACCTGGGAAAGTGTGAAAAGGTAAGAAGCATTTCTCGTCTTGCCTTGTCTATAGAGAACTTCTCCATGATTGATGTAGACAACTGTAAAATGTTTCTACTTTTAATTTTTATTTCTGAGTTTGTTGTTTGTTGAAAACTTCATTAATGTACGCAACAGAAAAAAGTTCGTCCTTTTTTTTTAGTCATTTTTGTTAACTCTTTGTTTTTATTATCTTTTTCCTGTCTATAATTATATAAAGAAGTAGAAACAATTAAGAGAATAGAAACTTGGAAATAATATTGAATGATCTGGTGGGATATCGTCAGAAAATCAGAATATTTTCTTCTTCAAATGAACTAGTTTTTTATCCAAGAGATTTATGCAACAGCTGCATTGGAAGCTTGGTAAGCTGTAACAGCTGTTGTTCCGACCATGCTGTTGCTTGGATTCAGCATTTAGAATATGTGATTAACTTTTGTACTTCATTCTTGTTCAGTTGAAACTGAGCTATTTTTTTTGTCCATTTGAGAGCATGTATGATAATGTTTTCCTTCTGAATTCGATTACAGCTGGAATAATCATCAAAGGTCATTTTTATTATTATTTTTTTCAGTATTTCTTGGAGTTGATGAAAGTTCCAAGAGTGGAGTCAAAATTGAGGGTGTTTTCTTTCAAGATTCAGTTCAGCTCTCAGGTTTGGTGATATTTTTCTTATTTTCTTTTGTTGGTTAAACTTTTCATATTAGATCTGTTGTCTAATTCTTAATCTCCCTTTATAGATTTCAGAATTTAAGAAGAGTTTGAACACTGTGAACTCTGCATGTGAAGAGGTATGACGCTACTGGCGATAAATTTTTAAATGTAGTTTTGGAGTACATGCTAACAGATATCCTTATGCTATTTAAATTCTTACATGCAGTTTTTGAGGATTTGTTTTAACTTAGGTAGTTTTATACTGGTTAATAGGTCCGGAATTCCTTCAAACTGAAAGAAATTATGAAGAAAATTCTTTTTCTGGGTAATACTTTGAACCAAGGGACTGCGAGAGGTGAGGATCTTCATAGGTTATATTTTTACTGCTCGTTTAATTTGCTGATTCTGCATGCTGGAAAACTCTGTTTTATAGTTGCAAGTCTTTATTTATAGAAAAATTATTTCCTTTTTTAGCCACAAAGACTGGAAACTTAGTGAAGGATTAGATAAGTAGAAATCACAATACTTTCGATATAGAAACAGCACTAAGCTACAGCCTTCAAATCAAATGTAGTATGTAGCCAAGAATGGTGAAGGTTATATGACATCTTAATTTTAGAAGGGAAAAAAGGCTACTACGTTGTCATGAGAAGCACTAGTCATTTCATCAATTGAAGAGCATAAGAATTTACGTGGTCATATTATTCTGATTATTGTTTCCAGGTGCTCTCAACAATGTATTTATAGTCGTAAGGACCTATACTTCTGATTCATTATCTAAATTACTTCAGCTTCAATGAAAAGAAAGCTGTTATTTTTTATTTTTACAAGAAGAAGAAAGCAATCACTTTATTGCTACATAGCAGTTTTTAATTTGTTGCGTAGCTTATAGGGATTGTGAAAACTTCGTGGTTTTTCTAAGATGAATTTGTGATCCTTATAAGGATCCTTGCGGTATGATATGAATATCCGAATAATTTTTAACTGTACAGGTTCTGCAATTGGATTCAAGTTGGACAGTCTTTTAAAGCTTAGTGATACACGTGCTGCTAACAATAAGATGACACTCATGCATTATCTTTGTAAGGTATGTTTCTTGACTAACATAAAAGAAAAGTTGACATCATTAGAAAGAGAACATAAAGTCCTCTTCATGCAATAAATAAGAACAATAATATCAACTAAACCCAACCTGAATCTAATGCAAGTTCAAAATTTATTGCAAAATGAGTATTGGTTGAAAAATCTGGATAAAATATGGGCTAGACTGGCCTGGCCTGGACTGCAATTTGAAAGAATGAGAGAGTCTAGGGTGTCCTTGAGCTAGCCCTGGTTGCCAAAATTGCAGCCCTATTTGTCGACTTTGCACAATTCCTTTTTGCAAGCCAGAACATTCCAGTTTCAACATTCTTTTCTGAAACAATGTTAAATGTAGGCTTCTCAAATTCCTATCTGACATAAATATGTATTTTGACTAAGGATGCGGTTTCACGTTCTAAATTGTTTCTTCTCAACCACTGAACCTTCTTGTAAAAAAAACCTCTTGTAAAATGTTCTTTTTCAATTGCTAAAAGCTAAGACTAATATATATATGTATATATATATATGTACACATGTGTAAGCCTGGAACCTGTTTCAAATTTTAGGTCTTTTTCCTAATGATCTTTTAGGCAAAACCCAGAAAATTAATTGCTTTTAATTGCATTTTATTGTAGGCATGATTGCCTTACGGAATGTGACGAATTAGCCACATGCTTAATTTAATCCTCTCCAAAATGTTTCTGCATTCAAGTTTTTTGCAGATAGATTCAGTGTTTTGTGTACAAAAGGATATTGTCATCAAAATTTTCTGAATCTCGGAATTATTTTCATGTGCTTCGTAGGGTCTTGCTTCTAAGTCACCAGGACTTCTTGATTTTCACCTGGACCTTGTTAGCTTGGAAGCTGCAACGAAGGTGCCTGCCTGTCATTCAATTTTCATGTTTTGTTAGTGGGTCTTAAATCTCAATTGAGTATTGTAATTAGACTTATAATATTCCTGCCTTTCAGATACAATTGAAGTCATTAGCGGAAGAAATGCAAGCTATAATAAAGGGACTAGAAAAAGTCAAGCAGGAGCTGGTCGCATCAGAAAATGATGGTCCTGTGTCTGAGGTTTTCCGTAAGGTCCGTAGTTATTTTTATGATGTACTGGATTCTTCAATTGCATTTTAGATCAAATTTTAGAGTATTCATCTTTATTTTCCAGGTGAAGTATTACTTATGTGCTTATGCTTTGCTTTTATCCTTACTTTAATGCCGACTCCACCTTACAATCTTCCTTTTCTTTAAATTTTTTGTTGTTCAAACTATAGACATTGAAAGAATTCATTGCTGTTGCTGAGACAGAGGTGGCTTCTGTGACTAACCTGTATTCTGTGGTGGTAATTTTCTAATTATCCCACTTCTCTCTCAGTTTTCTGGTGTTTGCGGGGGGTTACACTGTTACTGTGACCAATTTCTTATATAGTAAACCCTTTGATGGACAGGGTAGGAATGCAGATGCGCTTGCATTGTATTTTGGTGAGGATCCTGCACGTTGCCCATTTGAGCAAGGTTAGTTCTGGATTTAATAGTATCTTGCATCAGTCCTTGCCATAGTTGGTATCTGATTTATGGCTAGATGGAGCTTTGATTTGCCTTCATTCAAGATATTTCGATAAACTTCTTTGATCTCCCATTGTTATTCTCGTATCTTTGAATCGAAGTGTAAGTATAAATTTCAGCATTTTAAATTGGCATTTGTCGGGACTAAGATGGTCGAACATCTGAAACTTGGGTACCAAGATACATTTTTCTGGAGTGCAATTAGTGTGAAGTAATAAACAGTGGAAAATTTCCCCGCCCACTGTGGGGTGGTTTTTGGGGAAAAGAGGAACGACGAGAAGGAAGATAAAAACAAGGAGAGTGGGTGAGAAGTGAAGTTTTCAGTAGCTTTTCCTGTATAGTAATTTTATTTGTTTTTTCTTTATATCCCATTGAATCTTGGTTAATATTATCCTTGCTATTTTTTACTTCGAGTCTTTTCTGTGGCAGTTGTAAAGCTGATTTCCTCGCATAATAATTCTGTTTTGATCAATGCAGTGACAGCAACTCTTTTGAACTTTATAAGGTTGTTCCGGAAAGCATATGAAGAAAATTGCAAACAGGCTGAATTGGAGAGAAAGAAAGCAGAGAAGGAAGCCGAAATGGAAAAGGCCAAGGGCATTAATCTCACAAAAAAAACTGCTAAATAGGTGGTAATCGAGTTTTTGTTTCCTACCCCTGCATGAGAAATTGTGCTCCTGCCTCCATCGGAGTTCTGCTGCGATGTTTACTGAGTTGACGCCAAATGGATCAACGAAGAAAAATTGAAGGCAAAGTACACATTGCACTAGGGCCATGTTAAGATGCGTGCCTCCCTTTCCCTAGCATTGGCGCAAAGTTAAGCCCTCCAGGTGATTTGATTTGACAAGTGGAAAGGATTACCATTTGAGCCTGTAGACCTCAAACACAAGAAGCTTAGCAGTACATGATCGACAAATTACTGTACAATTCGATGATCACGATCAATTCATCCCATTAGATAACTAAGCGGACCAAATTTCAGAATAGATTGGGCAGTTACCCTCATCGGTGAGATTCAAAAGGTCCTTCACATGGGGGTTGTTGCTATCCTGATGTTGGATCTGGCCCGTCAAGCATCACGGTGAGAGCAAGTAGGCAATATGGTTTTCTTGGCTTTCATCGCTCATTTGGCATAGTTCTTTTCCAGCTCCAGAATGTTGTAAAGCACTCATTTCAGCTGTACCATCAAACCGTGTACAAATCTCTAACCACTCCTTTAGTTTTAGAATTTGATTCATTTTCCTGTACCATATGATTTAGTTCCCTATTTTTACCCTTAATTGAAAATTTTGATAGGAAAACCCCCCCGTCGAAAGGTAGATGTTTGTATAGGTTGTTCAGGTTAGAAGAGAAATTAGAAAAAAGACGGGTTGTAATTGTAAAATAACTGATAAAAAAAGTATAGTCAGTGAAGTAGAAACTGCTTGTTTCTTTCGTTTTGGTTTTTTTGGGTCAAAATATTCTAATTCATGGAAGTTCAGAAGTATAGTTTTCTTCATTTTCACATCTTAATTCTTTTGCTTGCTTTGTGAATCTCTACTTTTTTGGTCTTTTTAAATAGCAAACTTCTTTGTTTCCTTTCCATTTCAATAAGACTTGTATATGTAGGAAAACTTGTTATTTACCCTTATGGAGTCGTTATCTACATTCCACAGCAAGTATGGCTACTTTCATAGTTTCATTATCATCTAACACGTGATACTTGGATAGCGTATCATGACAATTAAGCATGTTTGTAATACAATATTAAGCCTCCCCAACATGGTAAAACCTTGGTTTTCCATTTATTTATTTTTTTTGCGCTACGACCTTGTATTTCGCATTTAGAATTCAAACAATTGAATATGAATTTGAAAAGGCAACTATTTAAAATTACTCGGTGAAAAATACAAAATTTATCCTTCAATAACATTGGAAAACTCAAATAAATAAAATGCTTTTAAAAAACTGAAAAAAGATAAAATGCAATTATTAATATCATGTTTGGCTACTTAAACAAGAATTAATTTTAGTTTGTTTGGTTAGTTGTTTACATTTGTTTTGTTCAGTTTTTTTTTTTTCTTTTCTTTTTTTTTTTTTTAATTGTTCATTTGGGATAAATTTTTTCATTCATTTACTAATTTTGATTATTTGATAAGTTGTGTTGCAAAGAGGAAAAATTTGAAAAAAAAAATCTAAATTTAAGATCTAAAATAGAGATGTTAATTTTGCTGAATGGGGTGGTGCACCAGCCCGAAAGGGGTGGGCTTTCACCTTTATAAAAGGTGCGGGACATGAGGTGGGGATTCCCGGTTCAATATTTAGTAGGGTGGGATGGGCTTGAGATTAAGTACCCCGTATTAACCCTGTTCCGATTATATATAAGTTAATTTCTATATTTTTATATAATAATAATTCAACTAAATTTTTCTAAAAAAAATCTAATAATATATAGTCATATACTAATATTGTTTGAATTATTTGAGATTGTGTTAGTTTTTTGAATAACTGATATGCTATATGATTTTGGTATTAAATATTTTACATTTGACAATTCTAATATATTAAAACTTTATTTGAATGTGTTTTCAGTTACTTAGATTTAAAATTGGAATTTTCAATGAGGTTAACTTTAATTTTGATTTTTTTTTATGTATTTAGATTTTTAAAATATTTGGACCAATATATAATTGTTTAATTAATTCGATGTTTCCAAACGAGAACCCTGATATACTAACGGAGAAACCGATCTACGATGTTTTCCAAAATTACCTCGTACTAAATTAAATATTGAATGATGCAAGGATGATATAGTAAAACAATAACGAGACGCGAATAGTAAATGCAAAATCAGTCCCGCCTTGCCCCGTTGACATCCCTAATCTAAAACATTATTTTTTCGTTTAAAAAAAAATTAAAAATTCTAAAACGTTGTTTTTATGTTAAAAAGAATGAAAATTTCGGATTGATTGCGTGAGAAGAGAAATAATAGAAGTAGAAGAAGAAGGAAGCTGTGGGTGTGGCTTTTGGAAAATTTCATTGCCATGTAAATATAGTAAATGAATTGATGTTATTTGTACTTTTGATATAAAGTAGTTTAAGCTGGTAAGTGAAGACCCTATGGTCATAGGATGATAGATCATTTACGAGTCTTTGTGTTCCTTCTTGATAATTAAATGAGGAACATCACCGCATAAAGGAAAAGGAAATGAACGAAGCTCGGAATATTTTTCTATTGGGAATGATTTATAGCTGAGTCTCTCATCAGTGTCATGGATCTCTTTAAACATAACTGCGTAAATTTTGTGCGCGTAGAAAACTCAAAATATTGTAGTTAGGCTCCTAACTAGCTACTCAGACATTTCATTCAAAAATTATACAAAGTTTTACTCTTTACTTACAGAAAAAGAGAAAATAATCTTAGGGTGTTTATAATCTTGGAGTGAACAGTTATGTCCGGGTTGAACCCTTTTTTTTTTTTTTTCTTCTCCTATTTATTAACCATAATTGCTTAATTATAAAGGGGTTTTATTGATGGGCCGACTTCTTCAAAAGATTGAAGTCAGAATTATAATTTTTTTAAAAAAAAAAGAGAAAAATTGTACGTATCAAAGTAGGGTGAACCGTAAGAAAAATATAAGTGTGCCAATTAAATCCTAAAATTTAGAATCTATAAAATAATATTCTGAAATTAAAAATTTTTGAAAATTAATATTAATAACTGAATTTTAGACTTATTTTAATAATAAAAAATAATAATATCCTCTATTAGAATTGGATAATTCTTTATTATTTTCTTTAATTTTAATGATTTAATATTTTTTTATCAATTAAAATTATTCAGAGAATCAACTCAATGTATTAATTTTCAGAAATACTTTAATCTTAAATTAGCATAGTCCGAACCTCAAATTGAGAAACAACTAAACGTTATGCTATTTTTTTTAGTTTACCCGTTAAAGAATGAACTTAATTTAAGACACCTAAAATAAAAAATAGAAAGTAAGAAAGTCTCACTCTCATCAATGTCCTGGATCTCTTTAAACTTAACTGCATAAATTTTTGCGCGTCAAAAACTCTAAATATTGTACCTATGCTCCTAGCTAGCTACTTAGACGTTTCTAAAATTGTACAAGTTACTGTTACTGTATACTCGTAGAAAAAAGGGAAAATAATCTAGGGTGAAGTTAGTCGAGTTATGAGGGGGTGAGCAGTTTATTTTTCACTATTTTTGAAAAGCTTAAACCTTAATTACCCAATAACAAGGTGATTTTATTCATGGCCGACTTGTTTGATACACTGAAATTATAATTAAAATCTAGAAAAAATCAAAATTTTTTTTTAAAAGTGGAGCTTAACTAATCACTATTACTTACTATAAATTTAAAAAAAAATAACACATATACACTCTACTAAAGTTTGAATTCCTGACCCTCAAACTCACACACACATCCCTCAAACCTTGAACCAACTGAGCTAGCCCCAGTTGAGAAAATATATAATATAGAATAATTAGTCATTTATCTCTCTCATATTTATTTTTTGGTATGATTTTGCCTCTTAAATGAGAAAATATTTTTGCCTCTCACTTTTGATTTTGTACTAATTACCCTGTGAAATGGCAAACTCGTTCCTTTCTTATCCTTTCATTTTTTACTTTGTACTAATTTTCCCTTAAATTATAAAATCGTTCTTTTTTTACCCTCTAATACTAACACTATAGAAGACCATTAACAGGTAAAGCACGAATGGTCTTTTCAATATTAGAATACCATTACATTAATGAATTATTTTATTTTTTTATTTTTTTACTTAGAAGAACTTGATGTGTATGCTCATTTTGGACATTAAATTATTCATTTTTTGGGAATTTACTTATCAAAATATTTCATGACACCCACAAATAAATAAAATTAAAAATTATTATTTCATGCCTCTTTTCTTTTTCTTTTTTTTTTTGGTATTTTATTTTTATTTTTATTTAACCTTTTTTTTAAAAAAAATGTACCGTACTTCATTTATTTAACCATAAAAGTAGCAATTTGTAAATGCCAACAACAAAAAAAAACATGTAATGGCATTTATTTGACTATTTTTACTCGTTAATGGTCTTCCAACTGTATTAGTACTGCAGCAACTGAGGAACTATGTTTGCTATTTTTTGAGAAGGGGGGGGGGGGGGCAATTGCATACAAAGCCAAAAGTGAGAAGAAGGTAAATTTAAGGGTAATTAAATATAAAGTCAAAAGTAGAGGAGGGATGAGAAAAAAAAAAGAAATTATTTTGCTATTTAAGAAGTAATTAAGTACAAAGTCAAAAGTGAGGGAGACAGACTCATACCAAAAGAAAAAATGACTAATTATTCTATAATTTATACTACATTTATAGGATGAGGGAGAATACGAAGAATGGAGATGTTAAAAATAAAGAAATATATGAAAGGAGAAAAAGAATGACAATTCCTTAAATTGTTTGGTATGAAAGATGTTGAACAGAAGATTTAGATTATTTATTTATAAAATTACTATATTACTCGTATTATTCTTTGAATAATTTTTTTTGATGGCAAATTTATCATTGTAGTCATTTTTTTTTTTTTCACTTTTTCATTCAATATATCCAAAGAGGGAGGGATTTATTTTGGTAGGTGCAAAGGGAGACCTACCCCATTCGCTTATTCTCTCCCTTCCACTATCATTCCTACCAACTACTTGATTTTGTCTCTCCTCTGCTCCTCTCCATCCTTCCAATCTTCCTTTGCCAAATAATATATTAAATCTGAAATTAAAAAAAAAAAATTGTACGTATTACAGAATAAGTTAAATTAAGACACCTAATTTTTTTAAAAAAAATAATAATAAGTCTTTTTAAATTGAACAATACTAATCATTAAAGAAACATATAGTTTACCATAAATAATCGTTGTCAAAAAATTTGCAAGATATGTTAATTGTGTCCTTTTTTTCCTTTTAATAACCATCCATTAACTCACCATCATAATTTTTTTATATCATATGCATATATTCCCTATATCAATGATAGGAGTGACATTTAATTGTTCATCTTCAACATTTAATTGTTCATCTTCATCCATATATATTTTTAATATTTGGAGGAATGGAGTTATAAACTCAAGACTTCTACATTCGAAGAAGCACGGTTACCATCAAGCTATTTTTGTGACTACCTTTTCATCCATCTTCACCATCATAATAAAAATATAAATTAAACTTTATGAAAAGAGAACCAAATATTCACCAATTCTTGATTAACAAGAGAAGCAATGTAACCATATATAAATACCAAATGTGATTGAACTAAAAATCATCAAGTTTTACTTTCGACTATGCAATATAAATTCAAGATTAAATAATTGTTTAATATATGAGTGGATCTACTGCTATTTTTTTTTTTTTTGAGAAATTTAGGTAGATGACCAATATTTTAAATTTGATTAAATAGATGTTCATTTTTTAAATTTTATAGCTAAATATTCAGATTTATATATTTTTACACTTGTAGATATATTTATCTACCAATTTCAGTTACTGTACTGAAATATATTATGTATATAATTTTTTGTACTTGGTATATAAAATTTTACACTTGGTATATAAATATATATATTAGACATTTTGATATTACATTTGACAAATAGATATTTACTTAAATTAAGCCCAAAAATTGATTATATTTCTATAAGTCCCCTCTCCCTTTTTTTTTTTTCCCTCTTCTCACTTCTCGATTACTAATTTCTGAAAAACAAAAATAATCTCATATAAAATGACAAAAATAGGCACAAATAATATTAAATAATTATAAGATTTCATCTTAACTAGATTAGTTTTTCTTCACGCACCTTTCAAACATAAATCATAAAAAATCATAGAAAATAATCTTAAATAATGAAAATACTTGCAGTTAAATGAAGTTTATATAGCAATAGTTGAATATACTACAAATTCAAATTTTTAATTGTCTTTCTCTCAAAAATTTTAAAAAATAATTCAAGAAATTTAATTCTCTTTCTCTAATTCTTAAAAACTCTGAAAAAAAAAATTCAAGAATACCAACTCTCCCTCTCTATAATTTTCAACAACCCTAAAAAAAATAATTCAAGATGGCTAACTATCTCTAGATCTTAAGAACCCTAAAAATAATTAAAGAACTCTAACTCTCTTTCTCTAATTCTCAAGAACCATAAAAATAATTGTCAAAATATCTTAATAATTGGGATGATCAAGGCAAAGGATTGAAGAAGAAGAAGAAGAAGAGAAAGGAATGGGAAATTTTTAAAAGGGATGGGAAAAGAAATTTGTTTGAACTTTTTAGTGATGACTAATTTTAGAACGTGAAACTTTTAAAGAATATGTGTTAAGAAAATGTTCTAATTTTAAATTTTAAAGATAGGTCTATTTTGAATATGAGTGGGGAGAGAAAAAAGAGAATCGATCATAGAGCCACTTTAAACATATATGAACGAGATAGAAATTAGAATAACGATTCATCTTTTATTCTTTACTTTTATCTTCTTTTTTTTTTCCTTTTTGTCAAAACATAAAAATATGGAGGGCGGATTGGGCTGAACCTGCCGAAAAAAAAAAAAGGGGGCATCTCATACCCAACCATCCTGCTTTGGCCAGAATCTATAGTGGGCAGTTTTGTGACAGGTGGCTTATCGTGGGTTGGGTGGTCGGTGAGGATTGACGTCTTTTTGTTCACCCTTGAAAAATACCAATAACCTCTCTTGTGTTATAATAAAATTCCAGTTTTTACCATGTGTTTTTTCAAGTGCAAAATTATATTCACTTAGTTTGTCAAATTCGGTCAAAATCATTTTTTGAGTCAAATTTGGTGAAAATTATGTTCTGAAATGACAATAATACCCCTAACTCAAATTAATAAAATAATTTAACTATCCTTTTTTTACACGTGAATTTAACTGGCCTAAAAGAATCCTAAGCCTTAGTTGGCAATTTAACTACTTCCTGAATCCTACAAATAAACACCCATTTTTTTAAAAAAAAAAAAAAAAAAGAAAAGAAAAGAAAATCTCATAATTTTTGTATGAATAATTTAAATATTCGGTAAAGTTCTTTTTTTTTTTAAGGAAAGTATTTAGTAAAGTTATTTGGTCATAGGTTTAATAGATAATTTGATTATTTGACCAAGGATATTGAGACCATTTTTGGATAAAAATTTCACCAATAAGGGACATTTGTGAGAAGGGATAATCTTGAACTAATTTGACCAACTAAGAAGATACATTTTTTATTTCTAAAAGCACAAGATAGAAACACGTGTTTTGCTAAAATACGTAATATTCTCCCATAGAAAAATAAGATAAGATATCTAATTGCATTGGCATATATTGTAGTAAGAATACTATAGTCTAAAGAATGAGTCCTGTGTCATCGATCCCCCATCTACAAATTTGCAGGTAATGCACCGAATCACATATGCCTATAACATTAATTTATAACTTTGCTTTTAAAACTATTATAAAACTCATGACTTTTATTTAGCATCGCAAATAACGAGGCCTATATACACGTAGTAATATTTAGAATAACCATGTTTTTTTTAAAAAAATAAAATAAAGAATAACCATGGTATTTAAATTTCTTACAAAATCCTCTGTTGACAACAAAATGGGTAAACTAAATGTGAAGTTGCAAATTATCTTTGATTATGTTCAATAGTCTCAATAACTTCCCAAAAAAAAAAAAAGAACAAAATGGGTAAACTAAATGTGAAGTTGCAAATTATCTTTGATTATGTTCAATAGNAAAAATAGTTATAAAATTATTTCTGAAAATATACTAATATCTAAACATTTTTAATAAGTTAATGAGAGATATTCACATCTTTTAATTTGCTCATAGAATAAATATACAAAGAAAACAAAAGTTGAGGGTATTAATTTGTAAAAATTATAAATATCAGGGTATTAATAATTAGAATTCAAAAGTGGGAGTATTAATTTATAGAATTCTAAAAATTAGGGTATTATTCTGCAGAAATTTAAAAATTAGGGTATTATTTTACAAACATTCAAAAGTCATTTTTTTTTACTAAAGAATTAAAACTCGGAATTTTTATGTGATTGACCCAAAAAAGATAGAAGGTTTTGGTTCTTTTAAATTTAATTTTTTTTAGAACAAGAAAATCAAATTTGTAAAACGTGTTTTTAAGTTCAAATCTCTTTAGATTTCTCTTCCATTAGTACTTCAAAATGATAATTATCCATATTTTACGCTGGGATATAGTTCAAAAATGATATTTTTTTTAGTACCTTAAAAAAATGGTATTTTAGGAATTTTGTTTTTACTCTCACCTCAATCTCCATTTAAGGAAATTTCAAATTCAAGAGAGGATTTTGCATGAAATTTAGATCTCAAGGTTATTCTAACTATTACTAAGACATATATAAGGTGACTTGGAAACTAGAACAAGTTAGGTTTATACTAAATTTATATAAATATATATATATATATGGTGATATTTCAATAGAGATTTTGTTTTTGCTCCATTGATAAGTACTTTGACCAAGTTGAAAATGACTTGCTATTGCAAGTCATTTATACCTACAAACTATTCTATTCTAATTTTTTGGGAGAATCTTCTTTCTATTGAGTTAGGAATAAGTTTTTGGAATGATTTTTTAAAGAAAATAATTTAGAATTGATTTTTTAAGAAAGAAGTTTTGAAAAAATAGTTATATATATACTGTTATTGTTTTTTTTTTGAGAATATATAATGTTAGTTTTTTATAGGAGATATATAATGTGTTGTTCTTTCATCTGTTGAGTTTGGTTCTACATAAAAAAAAAATAAAAGAAATAGTGTTTAATAGTTTTATATATAGTTAGTTGGTTTTTTTAGAATATATATAACATTAGGCCTCTTTTTTAGGGAATATACAACGTTAGTATTATAAATGGTTTTCTGATGAAAAAATTTTGATTAAAAAAATTAGTATTTAACTGTTTAATATATGTGGTCAATTGTTTTTTTTTTAAATACAAATTAATGAATCAACAATGTAATAGGAGTGGGAAAAAAAACAATGGAAAAGGGATTTAAAAAAAAACTTTTCAACTTATAGGTTATAAATAAGTCACCAATTTTTTAAATCATAAATAACTTTTTATATTTATATATGTATTAATTATATTTTTTTTCTTTGATAAAATTATAAATATCATTATTACTATCAGATCAAAATTCAATGACTCAAATTAAAGTACCTATCTATATCTATAGAGCAAAAGTAAAAATCTTCATTAAAACATAACTCATATATATATATATATATTGGTGAACTACACTAGGATTTTTTGAGATAGTTTTCTCTCACTCATATTCTTCTTAAACACATGATGCAAACAAACTTCGATCTCTGACAAAATTCTTTTTTCAGTTGAACTAACTGAATCTTTCGTCCTCTTTCAAAGGTTATTTATTTACCATTTAAATATTATTTTAGCTTATAACTGAATCAACTTGGCCTCACGCATAATTCAAATTATAATACGTAATTTGAAATTTCTTCTTTGTTCTTGGTTTTATACTTGATTTTCTGTCGGCCTTATGAATTAGGTACGTACGGTTAAAGAATATATATATATATATATATATATATATATATATATATATATAGGGCTAGATTATAGTCCACAGTGTAAAATTTGGTGATTAGTTACCCAAATAAAAAGTACAAGATAAGTAACATTATTATTGCCTTAGGTAACATGAGAATTTGTCTCGTTATTTAGGTAACAAGATAAAATCCAATAAATTAACATTTTTTGGAAAAGAATACAACATAGCTCAACAATTATTGAAAGAATTGCACATTAATTTTTTTTAAGAAGGAGTAATGATCATGTTAAATAATAATTAAATTATATTACTATATATTTATCACTTGATAATTTTATCACATTATCACATGATTATAATAGCATACCTATAATTATTGATGATCGCTTAACTATTTCTGACCAACTAAAAAAATGAAACCCTAATCATACTTTTGATATTTAATTTTATGTTGACAAAAAATAAAGATAACTTTCTTTTGCCACTGTTGACGTTCAATACTGCTGAAAAATATAGCCAACTATTCACATGCAAGAGATTAAATGTTTAAATACCATATTATTAATACAAGGAGAATAAAAATAGAAAAAAAGCTATTATAGTATTTTGTAATATTGTGTAACTTTTGCATGGAAAATTAAAGTATTTCTACTAGTAATGGGTTTGAAACTTTGTGAATTATATTGTAAATTTTGAAAACTTGTATATATTAAATACATAGATAATATTTTAATGAAATAAAAAAACAAATCTCGTTTCACTGATTCCATATAAATCATACGATGTATATGTAAAAACAAATAGAGTATTTTTAGAATATTATTAGTCGTCTATTATTATAATAAACTCTAAATTAGAATTCATACAAAAGCTCCTCAGCTAGTTGCAATTTTTGGCCTACCTCTCCCCTTGCACTGGTTGCAACGGTTGGATGAAAATCAACTCTTACTTTTCCATTGTCAGCTTGCTTTGACGATGAGATTGAGAATAAGTGATTAGTCCCAAAACTAACTATCATTGGCATATATATATATATATATAGGTTGCCAATCCAATAGGTATTTTTTTTCTTTACTTATGAGTACGTAATTTTTTTTAGCCGTTGGATCACCATCTAATGGTGATCTAATGGCTATAATGAAGTGTATGAAAAGACATGCATCATTAATGCTTTTTCTCTCTCTTATTTTTTACAATAAAAAAATATGCATGCTAAATTTTCATTGGCCAAATTGATACTTATACATAAGTAAAAAAAAAATACCTATTGAATTGGTGCCCATTTATATATATATATATATATATATAATTGTAATAGCTTTAACGATGAGATTGACGATAAGTGATTAGTCCCCAAAACTAACTATCATTGGCATATATATATATTTATATATATATATAGTTGTAAATTTAATAGATATTTTTTTTAACCCCTAAATTATCAAATTATATAAAAAAAATATCTACAATTGGTGCCCTATATATATATATATATACGAGGCCATGTTATAATCTCATAATGTAAAATAGTACAGCCCCATAATATAAAATTTGATAACTAGTCACCCACGTAAAAAGTAAGACCTAACAGAGTAACACATTTTTCGAAAAAGAATAGAATATAGTTCAACAAATATTCAAAGAATTGCACATTAATTTTTGTATTAAGAAGGACTAATGATAATGTTAAGTCATAATTAAATTATATTGTCACATATTTATCGCCCCATAATTTTATCATAATACCAAATTGTGTACGCACAGGTTTCATCATCGATTTCTTTTTTTTTTATTTTTTTATTTTAGTGAATGGGTTAGTCGTTATGTTGCAGAGCCTCTTGAAGATCTGGGTCGGAAATTTTGGGGTATAGTGTTTTATTTTTTTTAGAGAACTTCGAGTTATTTTTTTCCTTTATTATGGATGAATTTTTTTTTTTTTTTTACACAACTTCCTCCTAAATGATAAAAAAAAAAAAAAAGGACTTCCTTAGCCGGTTGTAATTTTTGGCCTACTTTTATTCCTACACTATTTACAACCATTAGATGAATGTCAACTCGTGTTTTTTTCATTATCTATTAACTTTAACGGTGAGATTACTGGTGAAATTGCTAGTGAATGACTAGTTCCCAAAACACACTATCAGTAACTATATCCTATGCTTCTAGTAAAATCCACAGGGCTAGAAAGTTCAAATACTACAAGAAATTAATCGCTAACTCAAAGGATTATTGATTATATATTCACTTGGGGCGGCACAAATTTTTTTGTCTTCTTGACAAGTGACAACATAAACATCGTATCCAAATGCTGATTTTGCATAGAAGTAAAATAGGTAAAGAAAAGAAAAGAAAAGAATATATATACATATTAATATATATGGGCACCAATCGGGTAGGCAATCTCTTTTTACTTATTTATAGTTATTATTTTGTTTAATTAGAATTTATCGAGTACGTTATGATAAAAAATAAAGAAAAAAATATTAAATAATATGTATTTATTTTTATTATTATTTTTCTAATTACTTAAATTATACTATGCGTTAAATAATGATTCAATGACTAAAAAATAAATATTTATAGACAAATAAAAAAAATATTTATTAGATTATGGCTCAATAATGTATATATATATATATTACTTATGTGTAAATAATTTTTTAACCATTAGATGATAATCTAATGATAATTTAATGACTATAATAAAATGTACGAAAAAATATGCATCATTAATACTATTTTTTTATTATACTTTACTATTAAAAAATGTATATAAATTTTTATTGGTCAAAATAATATTTATATATAAGTAAAAAAGGAAAATACATAAATTAGAGCCTATATATATTTATATACGAACATAAATCTGTTACACTTGTAACGAAGTACGTTGGCCTGAAAAACAAATGTCCTTGCCGGCTCTCAAATGGTCGGTGTGGCGTCCTCTCCACCATCATCGGGTTCTTTGTCTTCAGATAAAAGATGGGTCCCTCCTGCTACTGGGCTTTTAAAACTGAACATTGAAGCCTCTTTTTCTTCTTGTAGACTTGAAGGTGTTTTGTCAGTTTCATCAAGCTGAACTTTCAGCTCTTAGAAATGGCTTTTCGCTTGCTTATGATGGAGGTCTTGTTATTTCTGTTGCGGAATGTGATACCATTAACGTGGTTTCTGGGGTTAATGGTTGTTATTTTAACGTTATTATTGAGGACATTGTCCATTTATTCTCACTCACTCACTCGTAGTAGGAGGTGGTAGATGATGCTTTATTTCTCGTCACTCAAGTCAAATAAATATGATAATCTACACTTTAACGTTACTAGAATTGGGATTTATTTATTGATGTACGTTCAAGAGGTGGGGATTGTGTTCTTACTTTGTTGCATTATATTTTAGAAGCTGATTTGGCTTCACTATCTTAACAAGTTTCCCTTGAGATCCTTTAAAAAATAAAAAAAAAAAAAAAAAAGTGTCACGTAGGTTTCCATTTTTGCTCGATATTCTTGAGCTGATCTTAACAGTTAGAAAAATATTGAACTATTACGTAATAAATATCGAACTCATTATATATCAATATTAGAAGGAATAAGTGGTGGTAGCACACTAATGGTGCACTTACTAAATCGTGATTAGAATGAACTGGGATAAAAACCAAAAACTAAATGTGGTAAGAGAAATGATAGGAACCAATGTTGTATTGGATTACTAACCAGTAGGACCATAACACGGAATATTTTATAATCTTGTCCCATATGTTTGCCAAAACCATGAATACGAATATAGTGCTTGGCACCAAGACCAAATAATAATTTTAATTTGTACATGGAACAACGTCACAACTCTATTATATAAATTGCTACGACGTAGTCCTTACTTTGGATTTTACAATTAAGTCACCGAACTAATTAGTTGAGTTGCATGCATTGTCCATTTAACCGTTATGTAACTTCCCGGCATTTTGGTTTTCATTTCTTTTGGGTCTAAATCAACAAAAAAAAAAAAAAAATGAAATCGAAAATATCGAAAGATTGAAAGAAATCTCCCAACACAATCTAAAACAATGCCAAACTTAATTATCAGAAAATTAACAATAAAAAAAGCTATTTTAAGTGTTTGTATACAATTCTCTGTCTCTCTCTTTATTTTTTTTTTTTCACCTGAAAATATATCCTTTTTCATGTGCTCTAAAATTTGCCTCTACTCTTCCAGGCAATTTTTTTTAAAAAAAAAAAAAAGAAAGAAAAAAAAAATCAATTTGAGGTTGTAGCAATACGTACAAATTACGAAACCCTGTGTTTGGTTTCGGGGAAAGTTTTGAAAGAAAAGAGGAGAAAAACAAAAAAAAAAAAAAAGAAAGAAAAGAAAAGAAAATCAAGGAAGTTGTTCCAATTTCCTCAAAGTGGCATAAACGTAATAATTCTCATTCTCATCATCGTCATCGTCATCGTCATCATCCCCATAGAACAGTCTTCTTCTCCCAACTACATCTTCCTCAATCGATTTACAGGTCTTGAAGAACACGCAATTCACCACCGTATCGAGCACCACCAGAATCGAGTACAGGTAGAATATCAAGACAGCCTCCATGGCCACAGCCACACCAGACGAATTCGAAGAAGACGAAAAAGAAGAGAGAGATCTCACGATTCTGTACTGGAACAGAGCTTCAATGGCGGCCATAGCCAGATTCAGAGGCAGAGCAAGAGACAGAGCCGTCGATGTCCTCCCCCTGATCAGAACGCAAGCTCTCAGAATCGCTAAATAGCCGCCTCCGCCACGGCCAGACCTCTCCATCCCGGCCGAGACCAGGCCCAAATTGCAGACGACCAGTGCGTTGGCGAGCACGATCGAGTAGAGGACGGCCCCGGCGGCCGAGAGGAGGAGGATCGAGTTCGGCGACCCGAGCCCGAACGAGTCGAGCGAGTTGAAGGCGAGGAAGAGGAGGGCGAAGGCGGTGGCGTTGGCGGCGAGGATCAGGACCGAGTTCCAGAGGTAGGTGGAGAAGATCCGGGAGAAATTGGCGAAGACGGAGCCGAGCGAGGGCTTCGATTTGGGGCTTCTGAGCAACTCGATCACGTACGATTTGGAGATGAGGAAGAAGGTCAGGGCGAAGGGGAGGGTCAGGATCGAGGAGGAGATCGTCTGGGCGAGCTTCTGGTTTAGAATGGCGAAGAATTCTGACGACGTGGGGAACCCTGCGGCGGCGAAGAGAGCTTGGATTCGACTGTAAATGGTGAAAAGCAGAGAAGAAGAAGATGATGAGGAGGAGGAGGAGGGGAGTATTGCTTGGGAGAGGAGGACTGAGGCGGAGAAGGGGATCGCCATTAGAGCTGCGGTTGAGCTGAAATGGTGGTAGTTTTGGAGGAAAGTAAAGACTGAGTTTCTGATGATCTTTCTGGTCTCCGCCATTGTTGCTCTGTTTCGAGGTCTCTCTCTCCCTGTTTTCTCAAGGCGAAGAAGACGATTGAGATATTAGAGGGAAGAGTAGGCTAATTAAAAAGCTTTGGCTTTTCCTCTTTTCAAAATAAAAAATAAAAAATTGAAAATTAAAGGAAAAAGGAAACTATTATATGGGATTTTATTTTATTTTATTGATTTATTGGGTTTAATAGAGTTGAGGGCAATATATATATATATATATATATATATATATGTGTGTATATATTTATAATTACATATATATGGTCTATATAGATTATAGGGGTTGGTGTTTTAAAAAAATGGATAGGCCAACAACTAAAAACTAACAACTTTGTGTATAGTTGGAGTTGTTTGGGTAAATTGTTTAAACCAAAGGCACTCTTTTGGACTCTTTGGCGTTTTGGTCTTTGTAATCTCCTAAATCACTAATTAATTACTTTGGCTTAAAGAGGCATGAAAACAGACTTTTTTTTTCTTTTTTTTTTCATTTCCAACAATAAAAAATTTGTAAAGAGAAGAAAGAAACCTTTTCTTGTGCATGGCTTAGCATATGCAAAAAGGAAAAAAAGGAATATTTTTTTTTAAAAAAAAATTGATGATAAACTATTTGGATTGCTCTCATTATGAGTTATTTTGCTTGTTATTGCTTCCATCATATCATTATAGCAATTTATTTTATTTTATTGCTTGTTTTAAACGAATTGCTTTAAGATATACTCATATCGGCCACATTTTGTATTGCTGTTTAAGAAAGATCAAATAGGAATCTTCCCTCATAAAAAAGAAAAAGATCAAATAGGAATCTAGACTGCATGAATTTCTGATTTGAGTTGCGAGATATTGGGGTAACAAGTAACAGGATAAGATTTACAGTTCGTAACTTACTAATTGAATGATTCAGCTTTTTTTTTTTTGAAAAAGAAATATATGATACATATAGATATATATATAAATAACGCACGTATAAAGTAAATATTTCAAGATAGAAGGAGAAAAAAATATTGGCCATCAATCTTTAATATGAAATGTTTCACGTGCAAAGTGAATGATTCTTAGCTTGCAAGATAATTATAATAATAACGCCAAAAGAAAATTGAGAAATGGGGGAATCTCTTAAATACAAATGGGGTAGACCCAATATAGGTTACCTTCTGTTTCTATCAACAATTATTATCACTAATTATGAGAAAATCCATTTTATTCATTCAATCCTCGCCATCCACTTTTGCCAAATCGATGCATAAATGGGTTTTTAGCAATACCCATTTATTTAGTGAAGATGATTGATGCTTATGTAATTCATAATTATTCATGTAGTAGTAGAGAGCCAAGCCAACAATCCAAGCCAAGCTAAGCTATGAAGTGGGTTGGGGCCTAACTTGGGTTTTGTGGGCCCAATGAGTTACAAAAGATGATGAAGTAGTAGTAGCATATGTTGGTGCGCAGACTTGTGTCTATTGATATGGTGTTCTTTAGTTGGTGGTGGGTTCACCGGGTGGCACTTATATATTGGTTGAGTTTTATTATTAGTGTTATTATTATGGTTTTATATATTGATTGAGTTGAAAGGAATATAAAAGTACTTCTATACTTTCTTCCTTTGGTGGCCTGTCTGTGTATCTGGTGACCTTCTAACTGAAATAAGATTACAAAGGGAAAAGAGACAGAATTAGGAATAAGAAGTAAATGTAGATTAATAACGTCTTAACAGAAACAGATGATATTAAAACAAAAAGGAAAAAAAATTAATCGAGATGCTAAAAATAACTATTGTAGGCAAAGAGTTTCTTCCCTTTTATAATGTCACATGGTGCAATTTAGTTAGGTAGGCATTTGGATTGTTCTGAGCTTTTTTTTTTTTTTTTTTTTATGTTTACCTATAGAATTTGTCCCACCAATTATTAATTAGGAGCAATTTGGTGTATTATATATGGAGCTATTCTTTAATTGGTATTATTTCTTTTGATAAGTTTAATTGATATTATTTGGAAATTAGAATTGATTCTACAATACAATTGTTGGTTTGGCAAGTTTGCTGTCAAATTTCAAACATTTGTGCTAAAGAGTGAAACTTTGTACTGGCTTTGGTTGATTCAACTAAACCCACACCTTCTTTTGAAATTACCCAAAAACCCATTTAAAATTGTCCAAACAAATTGCCAAGTTACGGCCTTTCGAGTTAGGCCATGTAAAAAATACGAGTAGACCACAGACCAATTCATTTGTGGAAGGCCTAATGAGTATAAGAAAAAAAGTCTTTAGAAGCTTTTAGGAAATTTCATGGCTAACTTCAAGATAATTAAGGACTAATGCTTGGAACCATATAAAACAATCACTCAATTTCAAAGGAAAAAATGGACATAAAAACTGTTAAATTAACAACACATTCCTTTTTCTTTTAATGAAATTAACAACACATTATAGAATTGAATAAGAGGGAGGGAAAAAAAGATTAAACGCATGATAAGTGATCAAAGAACAGATTGGAAAAACTTATGTATTGTTCTTGAAGATAGTATGATGTATTAAATTTAATCCACAACAAGTCAATTATATTATTTCCTTTGTTCCTTCCATAAGACAAGAATCTTCATTTGTGATTTAAAATTGCAAAATATACAAAAATTATATAATTTAGACCAGCTTGGAAGGCTAATATTGATTAATTAGTTAGGACTTAGCGTCAAGTGAGTTAAAGCAATCACATCCACAGCACCAGAATATGCGAGGACTAAGTCATAGTATTATTTTCTCATTGCACATGTGCATATTAAATTAATGAGAATCCAAATATTAGAACTTTTCGTCGATGTATTTAAAAATCCCATACGGTATATGTTCTTATCCATTAAACTAGTGAAAATGAAGTGCTCCACTGAAAACTTGTATTTTCAGATATAAACCCTTCTATTTAAGGATTTGAAATAAAGTTAACGAATAATTAGTATATGTTTTGTGAAAGCATATAATGGATAAGTATTCCTTTATATGCTTCTTCCAAATATAGAACAACTATTGACCAAATAAATAAAACGATTTACATGGTTCTGTTTTTCGGTTTCAGAAACTTTTCCAATCATTATGTGTACTATATCTCAATAAGAATCCGATGAAAATGGGACTGTTCTAGCATTGTATTTTTTTCTATTAAACATTAAAATAAAACATTTAATGTGTTTACCATCTAATAACAGTAAGTTGATTCGGTATGATGAAGATTAAAAGGATACAAAGTTCTTGACCTTCTACCTAACTCACTAATATTAGATATGCTAAGATCAAGTATGCATCTTAAATTCTTAATAGAGAATAATAAATTTGAGTAGACCAGTCCTAGGCGTGTTCTTATTTTTGGCTTTATGAATTCAACTAAAGTGGCTGACTAGTCCCTACAACTACTTGTGTGTCGATTGTTCTAGCTCTCTTTGCACTGTGATTGATCAAAGCTACCAAGTCCGGATGAAGCTGGTTAAACATTATGGTCCCCTCCAAACTCTCCAAATTAACATATTTTCTTCTCTGCAAATTAAGGTAACAAACTTTAGATCTTAAATATGCAAGGCTTTCTTATACCAATAAATAAGTACTTTTAAAATAAAATCCGGCTTGGAATGGAAGATCTAATTACTTGTGTTGGGTTCAGCTAGTAAATTATTATTTTTAGGCTTATTTCGCTGTCATAACATGCAATGGTAAATTTCTTAACTTTTTTAGAGCTTGTTTGGATATATTTTTATTTTCTGTATTTTAATTAAATAAACAAAAAAAAATTTAGAAAACATGATTGCTAACATTGTTTTTGTTTTCTATTAAAAAAAAATCTGAACAAAATTTTTAAAAATTATAGAAGTGGGAATTTTTCACTTACAATTTTTTTTTTCAAAAAAAAAAAAGTGAACTCAGTAATATTTTCTAAATAATTTTTTAAGTGATATTTTTGTAAATAAATTTTCAAAAGTGATATTTATCTAAATAAATTAATAAAAGTAGTATTTTTATAAATGGACTTTTAAAAATTATAAATGATATTTTCTAAATAAATTCTTAAAATGGTATTTCTAATTAATTTTTATAGTTTTTATGTTTTTTGCTTTTTAAAATTAAAAGTAATTTACTGTGTTACCAAGCAAATTTTCTATTTTTAAAATTTAAATACATAAACAAAATTTTTATTTTTGTTTTCCATTTTTATAAACAAATAATTGATATTGCATCCAAGCATGACCTTAATTTATTATCTTCTATCATCAACAATCTCATGAACCTGCAAATCTGGTTGCCTTGCTCGCCATATCAATATTGTGGTGATATATGTATATCATTAAGTACAATATATGAATATGCATTACAAAAGTGGGAGGAAAAAATGCACTTTCGAAAGGTCTAGCTAGTTTACTCAGTTTCTCAAACTTGAAATTAACAAAAAGGAATGGTTGTCAGCCCCAAAATTCAAATGCCTATTGCAACTTTCATGACATTTCGCGTAGAGATTCATCCAAGAATGTTGAAACTTTTAAGAAAAATGGCAGACTTCAAATGACAAACTATTACAGATGCTTCCCAATTATATGTACGTTTCTTTCTTTCTTTATTTTTGGCTGAAAAAATAAATAAAAGAGTCCATTCATTGTGTTAAATATTAATGCTATGCTAAATCATTATATATTTTGATGATATAATTGAGCATATACCACAAAGATCATCCTCTATGTGATGCTATTTCTTGTGCTAAATGTGGCACATGACATGCTATACTTTGGATATTTGGCATTCAATTAATTTTGACTTTATTATGATGCAATGTTCGTAATTTTTAGTTAATTAATTATGTATTTTTTTAATGCTCAATCAATTACTTATACTTTTTCAATATTCATTCAATACACTTGTCAATACTCAACCAATTATAAAATTAACTTATTAATTTGAATAATTAAAAATTAGAAATGATATTTTAAATTACATTGTGGAGTGGAGTAAAAATTTAGTGTCAAAATTAGCGTTTTGCTACCTTTTGTGCCAAATACACTATCAATAACAGCATTTGCATTGGAAATGGTCCTACCATTCTTCAAATATAATAAGTTTAATGGCATGAAAAAATAAGCCATTATTTATTCACGGCTCAAAATAAAATTATGGAGAGACTCTCAGAGCTTATGTTATGAAGAAACTAGATTTTCACAATGGCGACATTAACTTAGATAGGCCCTAACAATGGGAAGGAAAAAAAAAAACAAATATACAAATAGTGCCCATTTGATATTGGCGATTAAAAAAAATGTGCAAGACAAAAAAAAATTATCTTTCTTCTATAATTGTTTAGTACAAAAGAAAGAAAAAGTTTAACCTAAAATGACCATTTTACTTCTATATTATTATTGTTGAAAGTTTAGTGTGCAAATGTAGTTTGTGATTTGTGCCTCAAGCCCACCTCATTTTTTAATTTTATTAAAAAAATCCTAAAATTTATATATATTTGTGATTTTTGCAACTTAAATTATATATAAAGCCCTCGTTCAAAAATAGAAAAAAAATATTAAACCCTCGCGCAAAATGGACAAAATATAATTGTAATTTCTGTTTATTTGTTCCCTTTGTTTTTTTTTTTTTAAAAAAATTTCTATTTGACCCCGTTCCCCAAGATAGTTCGTTTTCTTCTATCTATTGTTATCATATTGATAAAGTCCTAGAAACTGCTTTCTTCTTTATTGTTCACTACTTTTCATTTTTAACTATTACTTTCTTAATCAATATTTTTGCAAACAAATTTTATAAACACAAACTGAATGTCAGTAATTTCTTTACAAAATAATAAGAAAGAATATAAGGTCTGATTTTTAAAATCCAAGAACAGGAAAATCCTATCCTTTATCACAATCAAGCAACGCCTCGTACAAACAGAAAAGGAGTTATATTAGTTACATTTAATGTTAATACACTTATCCGCAAGCAAGCTTATTTAGATCACTGAGATGTTGTTTGATCATTCTCATCAACGGTGAGTCTGATGTTTTTCCCCGTAGAGATTGTGATATCCATGAACTCAGTGGAGGCGGAGAAGTACAACACCACCATCGTGACTCAGATCTAAACTTCTTTGTAACCATTTTTTTTTTTTTTTTTTTTTTTTAAAATTTGGGGGGAGAAGAGATTAAGGGGAGGAGGGGGGACACGTGGTTGTTTTATACAAATGAAAGAGTAGATGGGACACCAATTTGAGATATATAATCCTATTTCGTCTGAATGGGTGAAAGGAGAAAGTTGGAGTCTGTAAATAATTATATGCGTCAGAGAAAAAAAAAAAAAAAATCTCTCCATTTATTTCCTCCCCTTTTTTTCCCCTTACTAAACATTAAAAAAGTAACTAACTTTTTGTGNTACTGAAAATACCCTCCTCTATGGAGACCAATCAAATTTTGTTGGATCGAGATCAAATGCAAATCAAAAACATAAAAACTAATAATAGTTCAAAAAAAAAAAGAGTGGGCCAATGATAAATAATCGAACAGTTATTCGACTGGTGTCAAGCACGTTCGATTTTGGTTGAACATTCATCTTCAACGTTGAGATATTGCATGCGAAGTTCGACTAGGGCAAATAGTTTTTTTTTAATCAACAAATCTTTTGGAACAATTATCTGCATTCCAACTGTCAGGTTCAAAGCTCGATAAACTAGTTTTTTTTTTTTTTTTTTTGAGGATGATAAACTAGTTTTAAAAATAAATATAAGTAGAATTCTACAGTATAGGATTTCAAACTAAATGCTAAAAAAAAATTTATTAAGAACGAATAAGTTGGAACACACAAGTCCTTCTTCCTCTATTTCTAGCGACGACCATGGATAAAGATTAGAGATCGAAGGTTTTTTATTTTTATTTTTTTTTTACGGAGAATGTCACTTTCAATAAGGACAATATTGTGTTTCTAAAAATTTACTCAAAGGGGAAGACTTTTTTAAGGAAATGAATTATCAATTAAGCTACATTTCACCACAAGTATTTAAACTGAGTCATAATGATATACCTAAAAAGTAGTATGTTTTCTTACTGAAATGTCAACTTTTGTTTTTGAAAGGAAATTGTCAACTTTTGTTTTACAAACACGTCCAAATGAAAAGTATTGTTCTTGGGTATAGTTGCAATGCCCAAGCTATGCCCAATATATAGTCTTCTTTGCTTCAATAGGACAT
>JXTB01000059.1:744275-790415 GCA_002914805.1 Parasponia andersonii
GAATTTTAGTTTTTAGTAAAGTTGTGTGTTAAACAATATAATTCGTTGAACTAACTTGATGTAATCATAAAAAACTTGATTGAAGTGGAAGACTCGAAGGAAGGCCCCGCACCCAAGAAGAACAAGGTACCTTTGGGCCTTAAGCATAACCGCATGGCCCATAACTAAAGGAGTTAGGCCCCTTTCATAATCACTGTTATTTGGAGGAGAAATTGACACCCACTACAAGTTTTCTGTGCCTTATATTTCACAAATACTCAATTTTTTTTTGTTTTGTTTAAAAAATAACTCATTTTTAAGTATATATTTTATGTATAATGGTATATATTTAAAATATAAATTTTTATTTGTCATATACATTTACAGTGTGAAATTATATGTATGGTATATATTTCGAAATATATACAGATTTTTAGGTATATATTTTATTCATAAAATGTATACCATGGTATATATGATATACATTTCTCTAAAAAAGGATATTTGTAAAATAAAAGTAAAAAATAGATATTTACTTTTCCCTATTTTGAGCCTGTACCAATGTCCATTTTCTTGCCTCTTGAAGATGTCAAATGGGTCATCTTAACATACTTGTGTTTTCGGTCGTACTTGGTATGACATAATAACATAAAATATAGGAAATTAAGTGTGTGTTCATTTACTTTATACTTCGTTTTAATAAATATATATCTATTTTTTTATATAGCTAAATGATCGATACATGTATTTTTATATTTGATGTATTTATTTATACTAATTTTAGTTTATGTGTTGAATATATTAATTTTTATAGCGTGTAGTTATATTTTGCACTTGATATACACATTGATATATCGTTTATTTTGTTAGAGCATATGAAAAATGAACATTTACTTAAAATGTACCAAAAACTCGGTCATATTGCAATAAGACCACAAAATATCGTAATGTGCTCCTGCTAGGCAAAACTTAAATATTTTAGGCTATTAAGCCTTCGGGCACAAGCATGAGCACATCTCGTGATTGTGCTCATATTTTGTCTTAGGCTCATATCGTGCCGACAAGACCTAGTGAACTGAAATTAATATAAATTATTGCCAACTAGCACGTAGTCCAATAAGAAAACAAAATGTTTAATATTAGTTTGGGTATGATATTTGGTGCTAATTTTCTTTTAGTAGTTGATTCTATCAGTGTTATTAATTTTTCTATGTTATAAATTAAAAGACAATCATTAAGATTGTTAAGTAAAATTAACTTTTTTAAATTACCTAGTGTTTTTTTTTTCTTTATGAGCACTGCAATAATTATGTTTAATATCATATCATGTCGTGTCGACCTATAATATCTAAAATTATGAGGAGAAATATATAAATAATTATATATATATAAATATTTTTACATATATATATACATACTTTTTATATATATGAAAAAAAAACATATTTACATATACACCTTAAAAAAAATAGATTTATACCTGTTTTTAGAGAAATGTATATAAGTATTTTACACATTTTCATGTATAAAGTTATACCTAAAAATCGGTATACAATTTATAATTTATACTAAGCGCATTTTACAATAAAATGTATACCTAAAAAGGGAGGAGGAGCTGATAACTCTATGAAAATAGAGTTATCTTGTGTGTTTTTAGTCTTAGGTTAGTTGTTTTAGAAGAATAAATTTTATAATTTAGGTGCATTTCTTTACTTTAATTTAGTTTTTGGCGTTGCTGATGTTTAAGATCTAATCTAGTTAATATATATCTTATTTCCCTTGATTTTTATTAGAATTGCTGAAATCTTGTCTTAAGCCCTGCAGAGATTAAATGGCAGCATCCTAGAAGGAAAGCTGAACTTAAGTCAAAGTTGGAAGTAACTTTGCTGCAGCAACACGCTAGAGCAACACTGAACAGCAGAGTCAATTTACAGCTGGCATATATTTCTTACAGCTGGTGCTGACAGCTAACAAAAAATACCAGCTAAAGAGAAATGAAGAAAAGTGGTCCTTACCCCTCTATTTGGCTGACACATATGCTAGGGTACCTCATGTACCCTAATATAAAAAGAAAAAAAGAGTACTGTAAAGGAGGAGGGAGGCGGCTGAACGAAGTGATATACGGAAAAGGAAAGAAAGGGGAGAGAGAAAAATAGTATAGAGAAGAAAGGAAAAAGAAGGAGGAGTACTGGCAGCAGCAAGGAGCAAAAACCACCATCATCCAGCTAGCACATCCTTATTCTCTTCTAGTCTTCTTTGTATTTATTTTTTCTTTTCTTCAACTTTCTGTAATCTATGGAGCATTTTAGGTTGCTGATTTTTACATTTCAGATCATGAGCTAAGCTCTGGGACTATGATGAATCTGAGGTTGTATTGATAGATTAAAGTTGTTTTAATTGTTTATGGTATTTTCCTCTAGTTCGTTCAAGTGCGCTTCACTATTATTTCCTTTTGTTGCTTGGCTATCAATATTTAGGATAGACAAATTAGGATTAATTCTGGAAAGGTTAATTTTAGTTGAACTTAGCTTGAATGATGCATGATTCAATCATCTCTTTAGTAGATCTTTGAATTAGTAATGGTATAGGAATATATTGTTACCATGCAAACCCATTGAGAATTGATACTATAAATGATGTTTTGAGAACTGGGTTAGCATAGGAATATGTCAAATCTGGTTTAAAAGTACCTTAAATATATTGAATTCGGAAGATTAATATGTACAAATTGAATTTTCAGTTACTGGATTGATTTTGCCATAAGCATTGCTGCAGCAATTAGACCCAGATTTGCAACCAAGGAGGATTCAATAATCCCAGCTTATCCACACCACTGATTCACAATCACTTGATTAGATCTCATTATTTTCTGCTTAATATTTACTTTTCTGCTTGCATCTTTAAATTGTTGCTATTTTATTACAAATTTTTATTTCTCATTCGTTAAACTAGCTTGTTTGACATTTAGATTTTACAAATAATTTTGGTAATCAATCCCTGTGGAAACGATACTCACTCACTACTATATTACTTGTTTCGGCACGTGCACTTGCGTAGCTATTGTAAAATCCGCAATAGGAGCTATTAAAATTAAAAGTAGTTATTAGTGAAATATAAGGTAAAAAATAGGGTAAAGAGGCTAAATCTCATAAAAACATAAGCCTGGTATGACCCAACGGCCTAAACCTCGTTGTGCCATGCTTGGCACTTTTTTAATCAGAGTGGAGCTCTCTTGTCCGGAATGTAAGGATGTTTAAGAATTCCTTTGGTAGGAGGTATGTGGCACGCTTCTTTCAGGGGACTTGCTTATGAATATGATATGAGTACTCTTTGGCAAGAAAAATTGGGGGATTTGGCANCCAAAACTAAAGGATTATATATGGAGGGTTTAGGGTTTAGATTTGATCATTCGACACTGAGTGCTCTAACCAAAGAAGCTATGGCATTGTTTGCCCCAATGACGGCTTTCCTATTCTTATCCGTATCCTGATCAAAGTTTGAAGTATAGTTTCATTGGTCAGTCTAAGCCCCGCTGAAGCCTTATTTATTTATTTATTTATTTTTTTATCCTTGGGAGAGGGGATAATTATCCAAGTTTAAGAAATTGATCGTTTTCGAACACAAATTAAGAAATGGCTGAGTTTATTACAAAATGGCTAAGTTTATTTTATATTAAAAAAAAACTTAAATATATAAATTTTTTATGTCAATTTGTGAGTTTATGAGGAAAAAAAAAACAATTATATATCGGCATATTGATGATGATATATCGATGTCAAATTGATATACTGATATATAAAAATTCTTATACTAGCATGATTACAAAATTAATACATTGATACATGCTAATATATTAAAGAAATTTATATATAAAAAATTGATATCCTAAAAACCAGAAATATTACAAAAAACATAATAATAAAATTGGGCAAATAGATATTTATTAAATAGGTGAAAGAAATGTCCTTTTTAAAAAAAATGAGATGGAAAAAAACAAAAAGTCATTTCTTCTAGATGTATGTATATGTATACGTTTTAGAGGAGACTCAAATGTGATTTTGTAAAATCATTACTCATACATATATAAATATATATATATATATATATATATATATATATATATATATATATTAGGTAAGGAATCATCTTTCAAATTTTTTTTAAGGTAATTGTTCTGTAACCTTTTTTTTCAATACAGAAATTTTGTCAATTAATACCAAATAATTAATTGCTAAGAAAAAAAGATAATTAGTTCTGAAAAGGAAAAGGAAAGAAGTAATGATTATATAACTAATCAATTAAAGAGAAATTTTGTTCAAAATGCCAAATCATTAATTGCTTCTCTTAATAGTGTAAGTCAGAAAAGAGCAAGAAATCCTGCTCAAAACAATAGAAAAAGAGTTTAACAAGTGAGGCTTTTATTAATGAAGACCTCATCCCAATTAAACGACAGAGTAACATGAAAAACAACATTGTATGTCTCTAACTATTGCAGTAAAACGAAGCTATTTTAGAAAATAAAACAACTTTCTAATATATCTAATTCAACCATCAAAGACAAAATAAAACAAAAATATATAACAACCTAATAAGTTCAACTTAGAAGTGAGAAACACAAATGTAAAGAACATATAAATATTCCTTATGTTGGGAGTTTAGCTCAAAAAAAAAAAAAACCATCACGGAACTATATGTCTAATATACCATTACAGTTTTTTTTCCAGATAACTGTTACATTTTAAATATCATAGAAACGAGGCTATATAAATTTAAATATGCGTGAAAAAAGAAAACACCAATACAGGCTAAGAAGAGCAAAAGAAAAAAAAAAAAATAGCTTGCAAATTCTATGACATAAACGAATAGACAAAGAAGGAAATAAAGTATTTTACAGCTTATCTGTTCCTTATTGATTTCTATTTTAGGATATATAATTTTAGTACAATTCTTGTTTTATAAAAGAAATAAATGAAACAAAAGTAAAGTGAAAAAAGAAGTCACACATGGAAAATATTTGGATCTATGTAAAGTAAACTCTGTTCCTTCACACGTAATAATGCATCATAATTCAAGGAATGTTTTTAATCAGATTATAATGCCATAATCTTTTAAGCACATTAAGGATTTTTTTAGGGGATAAAACTAGTTAATAGTGTTTTTTTTTTTCAATTTTTTAAAAGTTAACATCGTTAAGAAAAACTTTAATAGTGTTAAAAAGGAGGCATCAGATTAAGAAATCAATTAAATTACATAAAGATAACTACTGATAAATAAAATAAGTAATAAATATCCAATTTTTTTTCCTAATTAACTAGGAAATTGTAACCATTTAATTTATATTGAACGGTTTTAATTTTTGTGACTATTGATAAGTAAATATCGAAATCACTGTTGAACTCTCACCTGTTAATATATATATATATATATATATATATATATATATATATTTATATATATATATAATACATTGAGAAATTTGCACCTTATTTTAGAAATAATACTTATAAGAAATAACTTTTTTTCATATCAATTTTGAAAAATGGCCATTATTTAGACCTATTTAATAAATGAATATTTTATAATTTTATTTTGACAAATAAGTGTTTTTTAGTTAATCTATTTTTTATAAAGTAAATCAATTTTTAAAAAATTAAATCAATTTTCAAAGAATAAATCAATATATTTTGATATACTAAATATGAGAAACAATCCATCTTTAAATAATTTTCAAAATTCAGCCATTTAATAAACCATATTTGAAAAAAATGTCATTTTGTAAACTTAGATCTAAAATAGGATATTATCATTTTTATACTCTGTATTTTGAAACTTTGTTCAGTTTATACCTTCTGTTTTGGTTATTATTAATATTGACTCTTAGATTTAATATTTGTTACAAATTTATACCCTGACACTAACTTAGAACAGTTAATTTACCTGGATGATTTAATAAACTTATTCTCGGATCAGTTTTTATATAATTTATTTTTAATTTTTTAAACGGCAACTTAGTAAATTAACTATTCTAAATTGGTGTCATGGTGTAAATTTATAACAGATTTTAAATCTAAAGGTCAATGTTAATAATAACCAAAACAGAAAGTATAATTTGGACAAAATATTAAAATACATGGTATAAAAGTGATAATATCTCATCTAAAATTGATCATTTAGCTAAAAAGCCTTTTAGAAAAGAATTGTAAATATGATGTGGGCTCAGTTTTTTAGATCTTGTATCGCATTTTTTAGAAAAATACTACTTTTAAAAAAATTTAGAAAAATATAATTTTTAAAAATAATAACTAGCAACCGGTAATCAGTTTTTGAAAACTAGTTACCAAAGATATTTGTAGTTGATAATAGATAACTGGTAACTGATTTTCAAACATTGGTTACTAGTAACCATTTTTAAAAATAATATTTTTCTAAAAACCTTAGTTAAATGTAATATTTTTCTAAAAAATGAGGTAAGGGAATTGGGAAAAAAAGTTGACACACCGTATTTTGTAATTTTTTTTTTGTTTTATGGGTAAAAGTGTTAGAAACCCTTATATATTTTCTCGTTATGTGGCATGATGCGTAATAAAAAGCCTTGGCCATTTAACGACTTGATCATAAGGATTGCAAGCCTTGTGTGGGCCTTGATCTACTGAAAAAAAAATCACAAGGAAAGATTTGATTTTATACGATTAATTTAAAGAAAAATAAAAATTTCGGATATGATTTTTTTCCTGAAAAATCTCAGATTTATTTAGAAAATATCACTTTTTATAAATTGATAATGTATTTAAGATAACCGGTTAATTTACTTGATATAACGAGTTTTTTTACTAAATAACTCAATTGGCTACCTCAAGTACCTATGAAAAGAAACCAATTCGAAGAACAAGTGTTATTTTTAAATAAACTTTTTAAAAATGATATATTTCTAAATAAATCCAGGATTTTTGAATTTTTTTGCATTTTTTAAATTTTCACAATTCGGGCATAGTTTTTTGTAAGAAGCCCAAACCACAAAATTATGGACCCAACAAAGAGTTATATATGTATATAGGGCACCAATCCAGTAAGTATTTTTTTTTTTACCTATGCATAAGTATCAATTTGGCCAATGAAAATTTAGCATGCATATTTTTTATTGTAAAAAGTAAGAGAGAGAAAGAGCATCAATGATGCACGTCTTTTCATGCACTTCATTATAACCATTGGATTACTATTAGATGGTAATCCAACGACTAAAAAAAAAATACCTACCCATAGGTAAAGAAAAAAAATACCTACTGGATTGACAACCATATATATGTATATATATATATGTACCAATTTAATATGTATGTTTTACCTATATACAGGTATCATTTTGGTTAATGAAAATTTATCATGCACATTTTTTTATATTAAAAAGTAAGAGAGAAAAAAAATATTAATAATGCACGTTTTTTTCATGCACCTCATTATAGCCGTTAGATCACCATTAGATGATGATCTTATAGCCAGAAAAATACATACATATTAGTAAAAAAAAATACCTACTGGATTAGTGTTATATATATATATATATATATAATATTAGATAATCTGTAAAAAAAAAAATCACGAAATATAATTTTTTGGCTAGCTTGTACTAAAGTATACATCTACATTCCACATCTTTACAAATTTTTATTTTTGGCAGATAAATTGACCAACAAATTACTTATAAAACATTGAATCATATCTTATTTCTTGATTAACACAACAAATTTATTGAAAATAACTTAAAATAATTAGTACAAATAATCTAATTTGTACATAAAATGTAAAAATGTAAAGAGATTTGAAATATTGAAGTATAATTTTGCACAAATCAGAAAATATAGACCACTCTGATTATGAATTATCCAAAAGGTCATTCTATCTATATAGTATACCAACTTGACCAAGCTGCCAACTTTACCTTTTTTTTTTTTATCGTCTTATTTGGATATTCCTTTAACAATAATAAAGATATATATATATATATATCACCGATCCAGTAGGTTTTTGTTTTTTTATCTAATAAAAATTTTTCTTACACATTTTTTTATATTAAAAATAAAAGAAAAAAATAACATTAATAATATGTGCATTCTCATACGTTTCATTATAACTATTAGATCACTGTTTAACGATGATTTAACATCTAAAAAAAAAATACTTCCACGGGTAAAAAAAAAAAAAGATAAATTGACATTTGTGGGGTTGTAATTAACAGTAGCCATGGTATAGCAGAAATCTATGTAAATAAACAAAAACAAAAAGACAAATGCAGATCTTCTCAAAATAAACTATTCTAACCACACTCTTTGATGCCCTCACACTCGAATGCAAATACAAGGCTCTCGAAGTTGTGGCATTTCGATTCTTGGGCAACTTCAAACAAATATGAAGATTCTTTACGGCTATCCAGCACTGTTTTTCTCTATTAATAAAATAAAGAAATAATTAAAATGTTTTGCTTAAAGCCATTTAACAGTAATTAATATTGCCAAAATCCGACTCTTTATAAGACCGCCTATAATGAAGAGAGACAATGAGAAGCAGCCATTACAATGAGTAATAGATGTTCCTTATTCCACAAACCAAGTATGCTGACAATGAGAACAAGCTTTTGTATGGAATATTCAACTCTTATTAGATATTGGTCTTGCATGAAATATTATTTGGTACATATCTTCAAATTTGTGGACACATGTGTTTTGGACATTTAGTATCAAGCTGTCTATATATATCCACGAGAAAAGTTGAAATTAATAAAATCTGATTTTTTTTTTCTTCTTTGGTGAACATATGTAACGAATATGACATCATCAATTACATTGTTGAAGTTGTTGTTAGGAAGAGAAAAAAAAATACTCATAAACCAGTTGCAATAGCAATAGTTAAAAGTCAACCATAATAATAATAGTGAAAAAATCAACTATAATAGCAATAGTTAAAAGGTTAGTCGTAATAATAGTAGTAAAAATATCAACTGTAATAATAATAGTAAAAAGATGATGTTCTCACTTATTTATGCTACTTCTCAAATTCTATAAATACATGAGCTTCATCATTTGTTTTACATTCTATTCTAAATCTTATTTCTTTTTAAGAGAAAATCTAAGTCTAGGGAATTCCTCTTAGTATCCCATTTATTTTCTCCTAACTTATTTAGAGAGTGTGTTTTCTCCTATTTCAAGAAAGAGAAGTTCATTTGTTCATTTTTTTTTTTTTGTATTTAGAGAAAAATAAGTTATAATCTCCTTTTTACAGTGAAATTTTTCACAACTTATCCGTAGATATAACTTAAATTAGATGAGTCATATTAAATCTTTTGTGTCTCATCTTTGTCATTTTATCTAAATTTTCTCAACTCGTATTTTAACTATGTATTATCGTTTCTATAAAGCCGATCTCTAAAAGACATTAATATGTTTAATATGTTTGTTAATTGAGGTACTTCGTGACAAATTCATAAAGTTATATTGATTTTCTAAGGCTATTTGGGTATCTTATCCTTTATTCTTTATCCCTGTAACCTTTTTATTCTGTAAAGAAAACCAAAAAAAAAAAAATGGCTCTTTTGATTGATTTTAGCATCATCATCTTCGAAAGGATATTTATGCTATTATAACAAAGAATAATGTACATGTCCATGTATGCAAGTCAAATAGTGAAGTATGATATGTATTATACCACAGTCAAATAGTGTACAAATTTATTAAAAGAAGGGAAAAATATACGTATAGCAAACAATGTAACATCTTTTTGAGCTAAGTAGAAGATATGTGGGTAGGCTCAGATTAATTTGCTATCATGACATTTATCAGTTGATGTACAAGTTCGCATCCAAAATTTGATAAACAAATTGCTATCTCTAATTTCTAAATCTAAATCAATATTTCAAAATAAATGAAGAAGAAATATAATACATTGAGAGCCTTTTTATACGGAGAACTCATGCTTCCAAAAAAATGCTCCAAGTAGTAAGACGCTCTGATATAAAGTCTTCTCTAACTTAAGGATGGTCGTTGTCTTTAAGAATACAACTAAATAATGGTAGTTATGGGAAGTGACCCATCACCAGAATCTCATCTGCTTTTTTCATAAAAAACAAAAAGAGAATATATATGCTGATAATGCACATATTCAAACGTCATTATACTCTGGCCAATCGTATTAAAAGTATGGTAAATCAAACGGCTCTGTTAGGTCCAAAAGTTTGGCATTCTAAAGGGCAAAATTTTGCAAATTCAAATTGATAAAAGTGAAGAAAAAATTTTTACAATAAATTTGAAGTTATTACAACAAATATTGTTTTTATAACAACTGAAACTTACATTTTTCTTTATATGAAAACCTTCTAGAATGTGCCCAAATGTATTTTGTTTCCATATTTGATAATTTTGATGATAATATAGATGAAATATAAATATAATTTCGTATATAGCTAGTTAGGATATTTTTCTTTCAATTTTTAATTAATTTTTTTTTACATTTACTATATATATCATTGATTATTTTCTCATTCTTTTATCCTTGATTGATATCTGATTGTCTCTTATTAATTAATGAATTTAGATAGATTTCTGAAGTGAATTTATAAGGATTTTCGTCCTTAATTATTGCTAGAAATTTGCTCATCAATTAATTAAGTTTCTTTTAGTTAATTGACTTGATTTGATGAGTTGTTGTGATCAGATTTTGTAATCTATTGCAACAACTCTGGATATTTAAGGAAAAATTGGTTAATTTTCTTAAATCTTAGTTTTTGATTGATTGATTGAGATATGATATTCTAGGTTAATTATTAATCTTTGGCAGATTAAATGAAAATTTCTAACTGTCCAAAATGTCTCCAAATCAAATCAAAGGAGCAACCATGAATCTGAATATTTTTTTAGTAATTGTTCAAAAAATTATTGGCTAATTACAATATTTATGAAAAGATTTTGATTAACTCAACCGGAGTATCAAGGCCCGAAAGTGCCTCTCCATCTCACGCAACCAAACAATTGCTGTGAGAGCTTCTGATCTCTCATCAAATTACCCTGGCTAAAGACGTATCAACCATTAGAAATGATCAACCTGATCCAACTGACGTTCCCTCTTATTATTAATTATTTTCTTATTTGATTTCAGCCTATTCGCACTATAATGGACAATCAAGGGGTCTGAAAATTACCTATAAAAGCTCTTCTACTTCAAAAATTTTTGTATATACTTCATTGAGAGAAATATACTTAGAAAGAGATTTTATTTGTAAGACATAGAATATGTTCTATTACTATTGAGTGACATAGAGAGCTTAGAGTTTTCTAGATATTTTATTTGAGTGCATCTTGTTCTTCAGAAGGAAGAACAATATGTTTTTGGGAGGAAACAAATCCAAACCAGCGAAGGGGGTTCACATGTGAAGGATCAACAAGACCAAAGAAACTTGCTAAATAAGATTAGTAAAGTCATTACAATATAGTGCGTCAATTAAAAAGAGAGAGCCTTTTATTGCGTTAGTTAATTAGTGTTTGTAATTTTTTATACTTTACTAATTTGTTTAATCTCTAGACGTAGTCCTGTAGAGTGGAAGGGGTCCGAACCATATTAAAAATATTTTGGGTCCATTTTTTATTTTTTCACTCTTGTTGTAACATATACACTCACCCACCAATACTATAACTTTAATTCACTTGTTATAATATAATTAATTAATTAATCAATTAATCAATTAATTAATCATTTGGTAATGCATGAAACAGATGATCAAAATTATTGAACTTGGATAGAATACTTATAATTCTTCCCAATAAATTTAGATTTAAATTTTGCAAGTGTGCATGCCTCTTTAAATTTTGACGTAGAGAGTGGTAGACTCAAGGTTTTAGTCAGTCACAATCACAAAGTGACGATCAAACAATTAAGGCCCCATTGTTTTAAGAATCATAAGACTATATGCAGCATTAACTCCTTTTTTTTCTTTTTTTTTTTTCCCTTGTGCTACTACAAAGGAATGGGGCTAATATGGATAAAGACAAGTACAATCGATTTGGTCTTGGGTGTGGTTGCATTGCACTCTATTCTCCACACGCACTGCCCCACCTCGAATTAAAGTATGGGATAAACCAGAACTACTGAAAAATGTGGATGGTACTTAACAAGTGAACGTGGCCTTATTTCTATGAACCACCTCTTTAGTCCTTAGCCCCATATAAACCACTCAATCACTACTAACCACAATTTCCATAGAACATTCCAACCAACTATGCTTTCAGTCAAATTTTCTCTATTTGAGGCAATTCTTCAGTAAATGTTTCTAAACCATTTGATTTTCAGGGCTCTTTCTAAGTAATGAAGAAAGCATCCCATACCCAAAATGCCTAATTAACATAAAGTTCATTCTGGTATAACAAAGTAACAAAGTAAAACATATCTATTAATAATGACAAAGACATATTCTACTTGTGCATAAAATTTTTACGCTAATTGATGTAACAATATGACTTCTATAAAATAACTTATTGTGATTTTATATCATAGATGAATTGTAAAAAAATATCATGAAGTTTAAGTATTTTGGAATTTAAAAACTAAAATTTAGAATTCACAAAATAAAACATTGAGATTAAGAATTTTTGAAATTAATAGTTTGAACTGACATTTTAACCAATTTTAATAACGAAAAAAAAATAATATACTCTATTAAAACTACATTAGTCTCAATTATTCTCCTTAATTTTGAGGATATTATTGTCTTTTATGAGTTCAAGTTATTCAAAAAATTATCTCAATGTATTAATTTTCAAAAATTCTTAATCTTATATAATTATTTTGTAGAATCCAAACTTTAAGATTTAAATTATAGAATACTCAAATCTTAGAATGTATTTTTTGCGATTCATTCTTTATATCATATATAATTTTAAACTCAGACTATACCATAAATAAAAATTATTTGGTTTAGGGCATTCAAAATTCAATTCAAACATATCATTTATGACATGTTTACTAAAAAGTAATAACAATAATATATGAGGTGATGATTATCATTTAAATGTTTACTAAAATATGAAAAATGGGAAAATGTGTAGAGACCATGCAAATTTAGAAGAAAAGAATAAAAATATTTTCTCTACTAATATCTTAAAGAATGCGATTACTTATTAAACATTCATTTCCTCTTTTTTAATTATTAAATTGTAAAATATAATTTTACTTCAACAAATTTATATACTTTAAAAATATACATATATTTAAAAGAACAATTTAGTAAATATAACATATTTTCATCACTTTTTCTTAAATGAATAACATTTCAATATATATATAATTTGATGTTCTATTACTTTGAAGTAAATAATATAATACAAATAATAATTCTCGTATTTTTTATTTTATTTCGTCCATTTCTCCTTTTGTTTATTCTACCGGCTAATTAAACGTGCTCTTAGTGTAAATATTAGGTGCACAAGGCGGTGTTGGTAGGCTTCTAGTATGTATTCTATTTATTTTGTTTAGTGCTTATTGTTGTGAGTAGCTATACGACAGTTGTGTTGCATAATAGAACTCAGGCCAATTAAATCTTAATTAATCATACACCTCTAACCAAATTACAACTTATTACTAGTGGTGTCATAATGGTATGAATACTGATAACAATTTAGAAGTGATTTTAGTGATTTGGTGGGTTCTATTCTATTTATTTATTCGAGGGTAATTTATTTATTTATTTTTAGTGAAACAAGTACATGAAATTTGTCTCCTAGTACTTGTAAGGGTAGTACTTGCTTATCCTCGACGGTTGCCGCCGTTCCAACTGTATTAAGACGGCATTTTCTCTTTTAATAATACTGAGTTGTGCTCACTGGCGCCAATTCATTCTCAGAGTCTCCCTATCCTAAATGTTAATTCATAGTTTTGTATGTTACTCTCCACTTTGCTAAATAATAATATATATCTTTCATGTGTTAGTTGTTAACTAGTTTTTAATATTTTATATGATATTGTAAACATGTTTGTACATTTGGGCACAAGAATGGTCAAAATCAAATGGTGTGACAAATCTTAAACCAGTTTATATAAAATGTGTAGCTTTGCTAAGTCAAATAGATGGTATATTGTAGAAAAACAAATCTAATTCCAATCCATATCGCTTGCACGTGATTAAACTGGCCACTATGCGATATTTTTAATCTCATCTCTTTTTGGAAGGTCTCATTTCTGAAAGTAATGCCAGTAAAACTTGCCGGAGTTCTATTTATTAATTTATTGGGTTAATTATATTAATACTTCTCAAATTATATTATTTTGGTTCTAAATTTTCAACTTATATAATAAAGTTATTCGGATTAAAAAATTATGCAATAATGGTCATTTTTTTATAGAGGTTTAAATTTTTAATAGAATTAAATCATGTGCAAAACACACACTTTAATAACGGTGGCTGAAAATAAGAATATGAATTTTTAATTAGCACAATAAATTACCTTAAATTATGTAATTATTGTAGCAATGATTATTTTATCACAAATTATTAACCTCTTTTTTTATTGAAGTTAATCTTATACAAAATATACAATTTAGTAATTATGACAAAAAAATAAATTCTGACTCTTAAAATAAATAATATCTAATCATTCGCATTGTACGCAATTGACTTATGTTTAAATAATTACAGTTGGTGACAAATAGGACATTGTTATAAAAATTACATATTTAGAATAAATTTATTATGTACGTTGAAAATTCATACAGTAAAAGGATACAAAATTCATACAGTAAAACGATACAAATATAATTTGGAGATTTTTAGTATAACTAATCATAATTTATTTAGCTTATTTGTAGTACAAAATGTTTCCTAGCGTGCTAGAGAACATGCTAACTTAGTACAATCTCTACACGGTGGGTTACTTTTATATTTGCTCCTTGAATTACACAGACTAAACATAATTTTCCATCCGATCACTAAATAATTATCCTATTAGGTAAATACTAATAGATAGAAAATAGTACTTGTCATTTTATCCAAAATACTTGTCTATTTTTTCAATAAGTACTTGCCATTCTTCATTTATTTTGCTTAATAACGATTTTAATATTTTGAGGACAAAGTTGAATGTTTTAATCGTTCTAAAGACGCGTTGAGGCCTTTTAAATTAGTTAGCAAATATGAAATAAATATATTTTTACTTTTTCTTAAAAAGATTTAATATTAGGTACATATTTATACAAGTATTGTAAGAGAGATAAGAGACATTTATTAATTTATAATTTATTCACGTATTAATCAGTTACAATTAATATTAAGGATATCAATATTTTACATCACATGAGATGATATTTATTTTAATTATATATTTTATTTGAAAATAAGAATATCCTATTTAAACTTACGTATTAATATAAATTTTTGGTATAAAATTTTGACATTTCAATCGTTCCTCACTAATTACATACGAAAAGGAATTTTAACTTTCTCCCTCATTTTTACACGTTCTCTTCCGTTAATTTCTATTTCCGTCGTTCCCTTTAAGGATTAGTACTACACGACGTCATATAGAGCAATAAAAGAGTTGGGATTTTTCATTTTTGCCAAAATAAATAAACAAAAAATAGAAAAGGGGATTGGGAATGGCATGACATAAAATAAAAGCATAAAAAGCGTGGAGGGAGTTGAGATTTTTTATTTTATTTTTTTGAGAGAAGGGAGTTGAGAGTTTTAAGACTTAAAAGCGAGAGAAACACGTAGCGAAATTTGGTCCGTGCGTGCCAAACCAAACCATACCATAGAAGCCAAACCAAAAAAAAAAAAAAAAAAGAAGAAAGGAAGAAAGGCTCAAAATCAAAAACCTCTTCTTCTTCTTCTTCTTCTTCTTCTTCGTCACTCCACACTCATCCCCCTATTTCGCCTTCTTCCTTCCTTCTAAAGCAAAGCTTTTAAGGCTTATTTTTCGAGGGTTTTTCACTCGCAGTCGGAGACGGTGGCTTTTCGACCATTCTCCCATGTCTGGCGGCGCTGAACCTTCGCCGTCCGACCTCTCCCTCGACGGAATCGACGATGTCGATGACTACATTGGGGTGATCCGCTCTTTCTCTGTTTTTTTTTTTCCTTCTTTATTTTGGTTTTCTGCCTGTTTGGTTCCCGAGAAAGTGTGGGAAAAAAAACGGATTAATTATTGAATTTCTCTTTCTACGTTAAACCTGTCTTCAATTTTTATTTTTTCTTAATTTAATATTTGATTCAATTCATCATTTTAGAAAAGTAAAGGTTTTGGTGATTTTTTTTTTTTATTGTTTGGGTGGAAGCGGAGAAAAAGAGAATCTTCTCGGCGGCAAGTACAACTTTGCTTATGTAACTTTTTTTTTTTTTTTTAAATAAAATAATTAGCTGAGTTTAATTTTCTAATTTCTTGTGATTTTAATCAATTTGGAATTATCTATTTATTTAAGTTAATCTCATTTACATGAAATTTCCCAGACACCAATGGGTATTTCCATAATCACTTTTTTTATTACGATTTTTGTTTGCGTTCTTTTGTTTGTCCTTACTTACTGTTTGGTTGCTCTGAACAATTTGTGTAAAACGAGTGAATAATTTTGTTTACTTTCTTTTGTACAGTGTAAAATCTGAGGAAAAATGAGAAATAGAAGTGATTTTTTTTTTTTGAAAAATGATTTTTCGTTTTTCAATTCTATGGGTTTTTTTTTCCCTCAACATTGGTTCATCCAAAATGGACAGTGTCATCTATTTTGAATTTTAATTTTCATGTTAGAACGAGTTTATATCAAGGTTCTCATTGAAAAATAAATCTGTTCTGAGATTGAAATGTGTTTTATTTAGGTAATTAAAAACTGCTGTTATGACTTGCAAATAAAATTGGTCATAAACTAAGATATATATTTTCTTAAACTCGTGATTGCGAATATAGGAGTAATAATTGATTATTCTGCAGGCAAATGAAGGAGAGGGAGCATTGCCCTGGGACACATTTAATCACGTTTTTCAACTCATGCGGGCTGGGAATTTAGCATTTAGAGGGGGACGTTATGAGGAGGTGGCAACAATCTTGTGTTTTTATGCTTTCAAATTACTTGTCCTGTAGTTTGACAGAATCCTTTTGTGAATTTTAAATAGCTGTTAAAGTTTTCAAGGATCATGATGGAAAATACCGAGCCACTTACAGACATTATTTCTCGTTCTACACTTATTTTGTCTTTTATATGAAGTTGGTGTAGTGCTTGAGGTACAGTATTTGAATAGCCAAATGATTGGTTATATTATATTTGGTAGAGGTCAAATAGTTGCAAATTGTAGAGCTTGAATATGTAAGCATCGCCTATGTGAAAGTGAAGAGACATTAATGCTTATCTTTCTTCTGACTTCTGTTAACATTTATATGTTGCATTGAGCATATAAGCTACTAGTTTGAGTATAATATGATTCTTTTGAAGATCCTTGTGCCTTATCCAACATGTTTACTATACTGTTAGTTATGCCAGAAAAAAATTGCATTGATTAATGACTGTTACTGATACATTTTCATAAGTGAGGAGATGTCTGGTTTAATGCTTTATGTGTTTTCCTTATCACATTACACTTAAAAAATATGTTGAAATTTTCATATTTAGCTTTACGTGGACTATTGGTTACAGCTTCTTTAGAATTCTTGTCCTTTTTTGCTCATCAATTGTATTTCTTTTTCAGGCAATTAATTGTTACTCAAGGGCTAACAGCATCAAACCATGTGATCCTGTTATTCTTGGGAACCGTTCTGCTGCTTATATCAGGTTAAATGTTAGTCATTGATTAGTTTTCCTTTTGTTTGATGCCATTGATTATTTATTGCTTGCTCTTCCAATCATGGTTCAGAAAAGTTTCATATGCTTTTACAATTCCTTCTCTCAATCAGGTTTGGTAAATATCTGATGCAAAGACCAGCATCATCTTCTGAAAATAGACCATTGAATGGGCTGGATCCTACAACACATGCTGAAGTAAGTCTACTTGGATCATGCTTAAATGAAAAGTTTCTTTTGTCCACATTCTGAAAAAAATTCTTCTCCAATTCTTTCAGCTTGCACTAAAAGATGCTGAGAAGCTGATCAGCTTACGAAGTAATGCTGTAAAACCATACATGTTAAAGGCCGGTGCTCTCATTTTGGTAAATTGTCCCCATTTCCTTGACCAGTTCACAAGGGAGGGTTTTTCGGACTAATATCTCTGGGCATACTCTAGGTTCATCTCATCACTTTACATTGATGAATAGGGAAATTTCTTCACAGAAAGAAAATCAAAGAAGGGAGAGAGTTTAATTTCACAAAAACATCCAACAAAATTTCCCCTACTCCTAGGTGTCAAGCTAGCGAAAAAGTTAACGAGGGAAACTAATCAGTAAGAAATACCTCATTTAGTTTAAAAATAGGAAGTTTAACAGACTATGCTTTTAAAAGTAGGAATCTTGCATATTATTTTAACATCCTAAGTACTTCAATACCTTGATGCTACAGCATAAGTCTTTGATTTTCATTTGGATAAGAGGTTGTCATTTGTGTGTACCTGTGTGTTTTTAAATGAAACTGTTGCTTCACCCCAGTTGTTAGTTGGTGATTGATTTTTTTTTTTTAAAATTAATTTGACCTTTGTTTAATTTGGCAGTTGGAGAAATATGAGGTGGCACGAGATGTTATTCTTTCTGGTCTTCAGGTGGATCCTTTTAGGTAATATTTGTATTCATGCGTACCTTTCAGTCAATTACATGCTAATGTATGTACTGTAGCTTGCTAATTACTATTTGCTGTAAAATGTTCCATTTTGTAATGCTTTATGCTTTTGTTTGTGGTTATATGTAGCAATTCTCTTCGGATTTCTCTTCAGAAATTGGAGAGTATACAAGGCAGTTTGATGGGGAGGAGAAACCACGGAAGACCAGAACGCAGTGATGAATTTGATTGCACATTATGCCTGAAGTTACTTTATGAACCTATCACAACTCCTTGCGGGCATTCTTTCTGTCAGTCGTGTCTATTTCAGTCAATGGATCGTGGTGAGAATTTAATGTAGTTGATTCTATTTTTGAAAGATATGTTGCTTGACTTATATTTTGTTGGTTGACTTATATTTACTTACTTCCTATTCCTTGTATTGAAAATGTTAGGCAATAAATGTCCATTGTGCCGGACAGTTCTTTTCATTGGTCCAAGGTCCTGTTTTATCAGGTAAGTTGTTCTTTTGATAATAATTAATTGAGATTACTTATATCGTTCTTTTTTTTCAATCACTGGAGCTTCTTCCTACCCACTGTATTTAGCATGTGCTCGTTACAAGACAAGACATCTAGGGTATGGCACAAATGAGATTCTTAGGCGGATATAACGAACTTGTAGCTCATAATCATTTGATTAGCAGATCCACCATTTTTTAAATAAATTGTTTGTCTCCTTGCAGAATTATAATAGTTAACAGAGGTAACATGGAAAGTTACTGATTTGATGAATCTTTGTTAGTGAAATCATTCTTTTAGGTGTAAGCTTTTTCTTGTCAATGCTAGGAATTTATATCAGTTTGGGAATTCGATTTGGCCACCACAATTTTTTCTGAAGCTTGTTTGTTGTTGGGGATTGTGACTAACTTATAATTATAGCCTTTTAGAGTTTTTTTTGAGCCTTTACTATTGTCTGCTTTATGACTTCTTTTTTGTTTTGGCTAGTGTGACACTGAACAACATTATTCAAAAGAACTTCCCAGTGGAATATGCTGAAAGAAAGTCAGAGCATGAAAGTTTGACAAGCTTTGGTGTTGATTTGATGCCTCTCTTTGTCATGGATGTTGTCATTCCATGTCAAAGATTTCCACTGCATATATTTGAACCTCGGTATAGGCTTATGGTGAGCTGGTTTGACTTTTAGTCGTACAATGGATTTTAAATTTAACTACCTGACAATGTAGAAATTTTCTGCCAATACTTGGTTGTTTGCAGTGTCATATTGCATTTAGAAATGTACATCAACGAGCTTTGAATTTGTTATTGTATTTCATTATTTTTGTGTATGTGCTTGACAGTTCCGTAAAATTTTCATCTTTCGAAGAATCTCGTATATGTTGTATTCAGAAGGTGACTAAGATTAGTGGAAAGAGCTGGAATAGTTATATAACGTATTCTACCCTGGAGCCTGAAATTTAATTTTGTTTAAAATTCCTGAAGGATTTTTCAATAATATGTAATATCTATTTTCTTTTGCAGAATTTATGTTATTTATATAGACTTTGACTTGAAAACAGGTGAGAAGGATAATGGAAGGGAGTCACCGGATGGGAATGGTATGTTACTTTCTCTGGTCCTTTCCTTTCTTCCTCCTTGAGGTATATCAGATCAGGACTATCAAAAGTGTCTTAGTCTCACCGTTGTATTTGTTAATTCTGTAGGTTATTGTTGATCCTACAACAGGTTCCTTAGCTGATTTTGGTTGTGAAGTTGAGATAACTGAGTAGGTCCTTTTTTTTTGGGCTCCCTCTTCGAATAGCTTGCCTAGTTTCCCATTTATTTACTCATTAACGTCTCATTATGTATGCCATCTTTTTTTATATATTTATTTTTCAATATTTATTGTACATGCAGGTGTGAGCCACTTCCAGATGGGCGTTTTTATCTGGAGGTTAGACATCATTTATCAATATATTTGTGCGCTGTTTTACCTTGGTTGAGTTCATTATGGGTGATCAGAGTTTTGTTCAATTGTATGAAATTCTGAATTATTTCTAGTAAAAATGAACTGTTCTGGTGATATATGCTAATAATTTTCCTTTTGATTTTGTACTCTATGCCACCATAAAGATGAAAGTTAACTCTCTTGAAATTTTTATCCTCGGAAAAAGAAAACAGAGGGAAATTCTTATCAATTAATTTCTCACATAAAACTATTTGGATTTCTTTTTAAATAACACAAAAAAATATTGAAGGTTGCTAAGCCATTGTAAACCTGGTTCTTTGAACCAGTGGCAAATGCAGTGGATGGGAATTGTTGTTCCATTGACCACGATTTTGAATATATACTCTTTTGGAATGTGGAGTAGAGTTTCCTTCTAATTTGGACGATATTTTCTAAGATGGGCTGGTTTACTCTTCTTTTGGACCTCATACTCTGTTATTTATGCAGCCTCATCAACATGTTGATACTGTTTTTGCATATATCTTTGTAATCTATAATTCAAACAGTGTTATGAAACTTAATTTAAAAATGGTAGGTTGCAAATTTCTTTCTTTCAATTCCTTTCATGGCCTTGCAGCACTCATTAGTGCCATGGAAAATGTAGTCCCAAGACATACTAATACCTTCCTGAATGTTCAAGTTTTTTAACTTAGGGAACAGGATGATGTTTCCTATTGAATAATGTAACAAGTTGATGCGTTTCAGGTTTATCAAATATTCCCAGTCAAGTAAATTTCGGTTGAAAATGTTTTGTATGATTTCCTCTGTAGAATTGGTTTTTTCCCCCCTTCTGTTTAGCTAGTTCATTGAAGTGGCCTCTTATATCCACGAATCAACTGGATAAAAAGCCCGCTTCTAAACATAAATTTTCCATGTTAACATACACTGTATGAGAAATTATAATCATTTACTTTTCTAGGAATTTTTTTGGTGAGTTTCTCAAGCGAAAAATAAAAAATCATTTGTGAGTTTAATGAAGCAAATCTCATACAGATTGAAAGCCGGCGGCGATTTCGCATAATCCGTTCTTGGGATCAAGATGGGTAAGTTATTTTTATGGATTCACCAGCAATATCATTTATTCTATATTATTTCTTTCGCTGTTGAGTTAATCTGCAGATTCTTTTCTTAGTTATTCACTCTGTGTCTTTATTGTGTAATACAGGTATCGTGTTGCAGAGATTGAATGGGTACAGGATATTATTCCACCGGAAGGAACAATAGAAAGAGAGGAGGTAAGTTTTCCTGTTCGATGCTTAACACAGGATATACAATTCATCCCACTCAGTGAGCTGTCTTGTTTTAATTTATATTGCTGCTGGAAAACTAGCAAAATTGATCACCCAATTTGCGAGATACAATTGCAGGGAAATATAAAGATAGACTGTTTTGTTCTTGTTGGTTGCGTTCTTATGGATCAATTTCTACATGGTTACAGTTACTGGAGTTGACAAGTAATGCTGCAGAACACACTCGGTCGTGGATAAGGAGCGCAAAAGACGCCGCACAATATGGTGAGACCCTAAGGGACATCAATGTGCCACATATATGTTTATTTACAAGTTACATCTATTGTTTCCTTTATTTTGAAAATTGTCATCAAATGTTACTTTCCCAGCTCAGTTTCTGGCTGAAAAATTAAATCATTGTTTTTTGATCTGTTCAATGGAGAAAAAGGAAAATGATCTTTGTTTAAAATAATTCGCCTCCTACATTAACTGGTTGGTTGATCTGTTCACTTATACCTTTTTTCCTGAGTTATCCTAATGTCAAGCAACATAGCTTAGAAAAAATTGCCTTACCTATGAAACCATTTGCCAAGTCTGTTATTTTCACTGAGAAATCATCGCCTAACCAAAATTTCGTTTTTCAAGTTTGTTGTATCATTACTAATATTGCTGTTTAGGTTATAATTTTGTGATGGAAACTTTTCCAGTTTCTCTGGTACAATATGAGTAGCGGGATTAATCATTAAAGTAATAAGAGTCTAAGGGTTTCCCTTCTGTCTTTGATTGAATCCTTTTAATTCTTCATTCCATGAAAGTCTGCTACTAACTTGTAATGGTTTTCCCTCTCTTAAATTCTTATGTTGTATCTTCCCAATATGATTGATATTTATGATGCAATTTGTCTGTAGATCAAAGAAAACTTGAGAAACTTCATAACCTGGAGTCAATGATGCCCTCGGTCCGCGATCCCGAGGGCTTCAGTTTTTGGGTAACTTCATCTTTTGATTAAACATAGTACATTGAAAATGTAATCATTTTTTGAACTGGTAAGTAATACATAATACTTGGCTGCAGCTTGCTACCTTATCAAGTCTGAGACCTCAAGATAGATTGGAGCTGTTGCGCATAAGAGATACAAAAGAGGTAGCAAGTCTTTCTTAGTACATTTGAATTCCATGAGCTTTTTCTTCTAGGTTAGTAATAGTACTACCTGCCACTTTGAGGTCTTTTTTTCAATAACATGCTGTGTACTGCTATTTCTATATTGTGAATAATTGCTATGTTAATACCGTTTGAACATGTTCAACGACATAATTGAGCTAAGAGAAGAATTTCTTATTGGCCAACCTTATAGAGGTTTTATATGATCTTAGTCGTTTTCTCCCTAGTTCAATGTTTGATTGGGGAAGTCAGTTAACCATTTCAACTTGATATGTTATGGGCTTGTTTGCCTACTCTATTGTTTTCTGTTTGTATTTTGTATTTTTGTTTTTTCCCCCCTTTCGGCATGAAGTTTGTCCGTGTCATTTTCCTTGCTGTGATTTTGAGGTGATCCCGCCAAAAAGTATAAGAAAATATAAGACCAAAAATAAATGAATAAATAGATAAATAAATGAGTTGGTGGTCAAGAACTTCATTTAAGTTGATTGGGTTTCTTTTTAATATTTATTTATTTATTTTCCCTTGCAGAGAATTAAACGTGGACTGATTTTTCTCAAAACGGACCAGGGCTGCCGGATGCAATGATAAAGTTCATAATAGTTTGTGCTCCTAAGTATGATAAGTACAACTTGAATTTATTTACAAACATTATATGTTCATTTGTAATTTATTTGTAATTTATAAATCTACAAAATATTCTTTGGTCCACAATAATGTTGTGGATCCTTCTGTTTGTAATATCAATATAGGAAAAGGTTGCATTTTTTTACCCATGCCTGCGGCATTCCCCCCCCCCCCCCCCCTGTTTTGGGGGTTGGGGTGGGGTGTGTTCGTACTTATATGAATGCATAATAACAAAGAGATGGTGGAAGGACTGGTTATAAGCAATAAAAATAATGCAATTCTTTCTGTGCGACTTTTCTAGTTTTAATTGATATTTATATGGACAGGTGGGTGCAATGTAAGTACCACTAACTCATAGGAATTAGACTAGAGCAAAAGAATAAGAATCATTAGAATTGAGAGTTAAAAGGCTCCTTAGAGTCGGAGTTGAGAGCTGAAAGCATTCAAAGTCAATACCATCGTCGTGATCACAGCTTATCACTAGGACTAGACGTGGTGGACCTTGGTGTTTCGCACCAAAGCTTTTTTATTTCAAAAAATCGTTTTGACTTGTTTGATTATTTTTTTTTCTTTCTTTTTTTTTTTTGGAAATAGCTTGTTTGATTATTATTTTTTTTTTTAGGGGATCTTGTTTGGTTATTTTCTCCTGAGTCCTTAGTAGCTTTTAAATAGTTCCAAGGTCAACGGCTTAATTTTCACGATTCTCCTTTTTAACACACATTTAAACCTAGCCCTTATAAGAGTATTGATATTGATCCTCTCCCTCTGTATATAATTTTTTTTTTAATACAAATGAGGTTTAACTAATGATATTTATTTATTATAAATTAAAAGAAAATATTTATTATTATTCAATCCTTATTTTACCCTGTCAGGATTAATAAGTTTATTTTTAGTGTGACTCAAATTTAGGACGGAGATTTTAGGTAGTGGATCACTTAAACCAATCTATTTTGTTACCGTTTCTATCTAAATTCAATCTATTTTGTTACCGTTTCTATCTAAATTAAAGATGCAGTAGAGCAAAGACAGTAACTATTTTTAGTAGAAATTTGTGTCCTAATCCGTAAGAATCATTGTAGATAGAATATTGCTAGATACACAATTCTTACTCCACTTCTCTAACCAAAAAAAAAAAAAAAAAACTCTGCCTCCAAATTTTCTCAAGGGATTGTTTCTGCCTATGGTTTGGCTTAAGTTTTTTCTTATGCAAGATGAATGTTATCTTTTGTACATATTTTTTACAAAGATCTTACTTCATTATGATAAGAGTTTATGAAAACAGAGGAAGGGGGCAGAGTAGAAACTCTCTCTAAGCTCTAGGCTTAGACCATAAGTGCTTCCAACCCTATTAATATGAATGCTCGTTATACTTCATTCTAAACAACAAGTACTTTTGCATGAAAAGATAGGAGTCTGCCATGACACAATTGCATACGTACGTGATAGACAGTGAGGTGTATATAACATGAAAAGCATGTAGAGTGGTTTTAGGGCCCAACGCATAGCTCGCTGTTCCTTCTATATATACGTTCTCCATCCTTACTCCGTTTCTGATTTTGTTTTACCAAGTCATTTTCTTCTCATTCCAATCCAATGCATCAAACACAACAAAACTTACATCTCCCCACGTATTTCCCTTACATGCTTCCAACTAACATTAACGTTATTATTGTTTTGTTCTTTTCTTTTGTATCTTTCAACTGTTGAACCATTTCCGTACATACAAATTCCCGCAAAAACCCCACTTTCAGTTTCTCTCCAACTTTCCCACCCTCCAAACAGATCAAACCCAAAAGAAGAAAAAAAAAACTGTCAAAATCCACCTTTCTCATGATCATCACTACCACCACCACCACCTTTGCTACTAGACCACCATTAATGTCCACTCCTTAAACACCCTCAAAGCTCAAAAACAATGGGACTCTACTTAGAACAAAAAATGGCTACATTTAGAAAAAACCCACGATCAAAACCACTCACTTTATCTTATTCCTTTTCCATTTTTCTCTCTCTCTTCCTTTCTCACCTCCCAAACACAACTTCTTCTTCTCCTTCGTTCACATTCTCACCGCCTGACAATTACCTCATCGACTGTGGCTCGCCGGAGCAGACCCGGCTCTCCGACGGCCGGACTTTCAAGTCCGAGCGCGACGCCGTTTCTATCTTATCCACCGAAGAAGACGTTCAGGCTTCGTTCGAGTTTTCCGCCATAGCCAGAGCTGCTTCATCTTCTTCGTTTTCTTCTTCCTCCATTAACAGTACCATCATACCTCCTTCGTCTCTGCCTCTATACGCAACTGTACGGATCTTCCCCCAAGAATCCACCTACAGCTTCCACATCTCCCAACCTGGGCCCCACTGGGTCCGCCTCTACTTCTACCCGATCCCGCACCCGATCCACGACCTAAAAGCCGCCATTTTCAGGGTTGCCGCCGGCGACTTCGTCCTCTTTGAGAATTTCTCGGCCACCACCTTCGTGTACCGGGAATTTCTCGTCACTATCTCGGGAGACCGATTTTCGCTCGTCTTCAGGCCGAAGAAGAAGACGGTCGCCTTCGTCAACGCCATCGAGGTCGTCTCCGCTCCGGACTCTCTCGTCACGGACTCTGTTTCCGCCATTTTCCTACCCGGACAAACCTTCGCCGGCGCGTGGGGCCACGCGCTCCAAGTTTCTTACCGTCTGAACGTCGGGGGGCCGACGCTGGGCCCGGGAAACGATACCATTTTCAGGGTTTGGGAAACTGATACGACATTCAATGTGTTCAAAGAGGGTTCCAAGAACGTCTCGGTGGCCCCCAAAACGGTCAAGTACCCGGATAGTCAAGGCCAGACTCCACTGATTGCTCCGAGCTTGGTCTATGCTTCGGCTCAGGAAATGCAGGACCCGCTTACCATGGAACCCAATTTCAACCTCAGTTGGGTCTTCAATGTCGATCAGGGGTATTCGTATTTGATCAGACTCCATTTTTGTGATATTATAAGCACAGCTCTCAATACTCTGTATTTCAATGTTTACATCAATGGGATTATGGCTATGCCGAGTGTTGATCTCTCCACCCTTACTGGGGCTCTCTCGACTGCTTATTACAAAGACTTTGTTCTCAGTTCGATGAACATAACGAATAACACCATCATGGTTCAAGTGGGCTGTAATTCGAATCTCCAATCCGGGACTAGAGATGCCATTCTCAATGGGGTTGAGATCATGAAAATGAGCAACTCTGCCAATAGTTTGGACGGTTCGTTTACCGTTGATGGGGAGTATAAAGGGCCTAATTCAGGGCTTACGGTGATGAAGATTGTTGCGGCAGTCGGGCTGGCGATGGCGGTGGTGGCGATGGTTTTGCTCGGCGCGGCTTGTGTCCGGTGGCGGAAAAGGCCTCGAGGTTGGGAGAAACGGAGGAGCTTTTCGTCGTGGCTTCTACCTCTTCATCAATCCGGTTACTCGAGTGGTACTAATAGCTCCCGGCGATCGTCGTCGAGCCTATTCGGCTCTCGCCGGAGCAAAAGCGGCCACTCGAACTACTTCTCTTCGTCGGTGTGCTTCGGAAGAGTCTTCACTCTCGCCGAATTACAGGCTGCGACGCAGAATTTCGCCGAAAAGGCGGTGATCGGAGTGGGCGGGTTCGGAATAGTCTACCTTGGCGTGTTGGAAGATGGCACTAAGCTCGCCGTGAAGCGAGGCAACCCGAGTTCGCAGCAAGGAATCAATGAATTCCGAACCGAAATCGAAATGCTGTCCAAGCTCCGGCACCGCCACCTTGTTTCCTTAGTCGGGTTTTGCGACGAGCAATCAGAGATGATCCTCGTCTATGAATACATGGCCAATGGACCTTTCCGGGACCATTTGTACGGCTCAAACTTCTCCAAGTTGTCATGGAAACAACGGCTAGAAATCTGCATTGGCGCGGCCCGTGGCCTACATTACCTCCACACGGGAGCCGCTCAGGGCATAATTCACCGCGACGTTAAGACGACGAACATCCTTCTCGACGAAAATTTCGTCGCGAAAGTCGCCGATTTCGGGCTCTCCAAGGCGGCGCCGTCGTTGGAACAGACTCACGTCAGCACCGCCGTGAAGGGCAGTTTTGGTTACCTCGATCCGGAGTACTTCCGGCGGCAACAATTGACGGAGAAATCGGATGTTTACTCATTTGGGGTTGTCCTGTTTGAGGCCTTGTGCGCTAGACCAGTCATAGACCCCAAATTGCCGAGGGAGCAAGTGAGTTTGGCCGAGTGGGCTATGCATTGGCACCGAAAAGGCTCGATTGAGACGATAATCGATCCGTTTATCGCCAAAGAAATCAGAGGCCATTCGCTTAGAAAGTTCATCGAAGCGGCCGAGAAGTGCGTGGCGGAGTACGGCGTGGACCGGCCGTCGATGGGAGATGTGTTGTGGAATTTGGAGTATTCCTTGCAACTTCATGAGGCTGCCACGGTTGAAGAAGACAGTAATAAGAGTGAGAGCCTTATTTCTATGGAGAAAAATCTATTAAGTACTAATGAAGGAGGTGACACAAGAGAAGGTAAAAATATTTCAGCTGTCACTGATTTTAGTGATGATCATTCGAGTGTGACAGTCGATGGGTCTGACATTCATATGTTTTCTCAGATTGGTAATATTCAGGGAAGGTGATTTAATGATTGCTAATGCTTGGCTTTTTCATGTTTTTGTGATTTGGTGCATGACGATGATCATGAGTTAAGTTGTGTGATTTGAACTTAATTGGATAGGAAATGGAAACTTTCATGGGTTGAAGTAACTATTTTTCCTGCAAGTACACACTGTTTGATTGTTATGTGGAGCTATGTGTCTATTATAATTGTTTTTTTTTTCAACACCATTCAAGAAAAGAAATTGTGTTTTTGCCATTATAGGGCTCTTAAAATTTTCACCTCTTATCCATCATTTGAAAATAAAAAATAAAAAAATTGTAACTGTAGTTATGAAGATAGGAACAAGAAAGAAGGAGTTCAAATTCTCTATCCAATTTTATGTGTTAATTAATGTCCAACCAATGAAACTATTGTCACATTATCAGTAGTTTGGATACTAAAATTTGTAAAAATAAATGGGTTCATTTTGTAAGAAGACTTTTACTAATAATAGACAGTAGTTTCACAAGCATTAGGATACTAAAATTTGTAAAAATAAATGGGTTAATTTTGTAAGAAGACTTTTACTAATAATAGACAAGTCTATCCAATCCAAATGTTGTTTGCCTGCAAATTGTCTATCGAAGAAATTCAAACTTAAAAAAAAAAAATTACGTAGTAGTTCTATTAATGTTTAATGGCACTAGTCGAAAATAGTAAACGAGCCTCAAAACTAGAAATATTTGTATGTATCTTGGTTCAAAGCAGAATCACAATACTTAAAATTGTCAGATCATTTATTTTAATAGATCATATATCGTATCATTTAGTATAAATTTCATTGATATTTTTCAATGATTTACTTTTCCTTCGGGTGAAGAAAAAAGAATTGAGCATCTTTTGAGGCATGTTTGTGGGAGTATAATATGAGAAGATTACCTCATTTGAGCTTACCTCTAACATGTGTACGATTGAGTGCGGATTGCTTTTCTTGGACACCATATTTGGTCTTTGCTCCTCTTTTGCATCAATCAAACCTTGCATACAAATGACTATTTGTCATTTTCAAAAGCAAACAATAAGAATCAAAAACAAAGATGACATGTGCCGTTAAACTAGCAAACTAATTTCTTTCCTATCTCTATCTAGTAAAGCTTAACACAATCCTAATAATTTCCTAGTAAAATGATAGGTTAATTTAACTAAATTACTAATAATAATTTCCTAGTAAAATGACAGGTTAATTTAACTAAATTGCTAATAATCCTAGATGAAGGGGGATTGAAAAAAAATATATAATGCAAATAAAAAAAAGTAAATAGGTCATGGTTAATTCGCTATCATTAAACAATCATATCAATTTAATTCTATAATTCTATATTCAATTATTCACTAAAACTATCGATCGCAAATAGTCTACAAACACACAATTATTTTGTTTTTTCCTTAAATTGTATATTATCTGGAAAAATACCATAGATAATCTCTTCTTATTAAATAATCTAAGTAAATGCTCTAGAATTATCCAATAGAAGTCTTAAGTCAAGAAAGATAGACTGATCTAGATAATCATTATATAAACATGGATTCCTAACCTAAATTATATTATTCACTATTGCTAACACTTCAAAAAAGGAATATCAATTATAATTTTACTAATTGTAGATTCAAATATAACGAACGTCTATTCAAATCCTAACAATATATTTCATTACTAATCATCTAAATGGTCATCCAAATAAAAAATAAGAACAATTCACTATGAAAGAACATAAATAACTTTACAGTAAATAATTGACAGCTATATAGAATCTAAAAAGCTAAATAACAATCGTATAGAGTTTTGAAATTATCTTAAAAATACTATCATGCTAGAATTTAGAAAAACAAATGAAAACTAAAAGAAAAATAGGGAAGAATGAATGGTGAACGGTGTAGCAAGTCCAAGCTCTCTCTCTCTCTCTCTCTCTCTCTCTCTCTCTTGGTTTTAACGTGTTTTGTGGCTCGTAGGTGTCAAAAACTAACTCCCATCTGATTTAAAGGCTCCTATTCATAAGAATAAGTCTGGAGATTTCTAAGTTAGTCTCATGCGAATAAAGAGTTGTGGGTCGTCAAAATAATGAAAGTCAGTAGAAAAACGCATCTCCAGTGCCGTGGCTCATGAATGCAACTGCAGCGACCCATAGTCTTAGAATCTTTTATTTTCATTTTTCGCTGAAATCATCCACGTGCGCTGCGGCGCATGAAGGCCAATGCCATGGTGTTAGGTCTTTGTTCTGCACACTTCTAACTTCATCGTTTTTGCTCATTTTAGGCCTGTTTCAGCTCATTTTCATCATTTAACCTCTAAAATATCTACAAAAACAACACAATTAGTTTTAGACTGATATAAAAACCAACAAAGTAGCATAGAAAATACTATCATATAATTGTAAAATTAACATCTATCAATATGTGATCATTTATAAATTGAACAATGAGATACTATATACACAAATTTACATGTTGCAATGAGTTAGACGATAACTTGAAGAATCTTCAACTTGGAATGAAGTGTAATTAAACTAGACTTAAAAATAGCCTAGTCACTAAAATTTTTGTACCAATACTAATAAATGAGTTATCACTATTTAATTAGTATATTAAAAATTATCACAAATACATTTAATATCATTCGCTAATTAAATAGTAACAATTCACATATTATTGGTAATAAAACTTTAGTAATTAAAACTTTAGTAAGGTAGTTGAGAGGCCTAACATTATCTTTGAAAGCATAACAATTTTATGTATTTAAAGAGGGTTAATTGATAAAAAAAAACCATGAAATTTGAATGTTATATAATTTTAACCTCAAGTTTAGACTCATAAAATGATACCATGATATTAAGATTTTGTGAAAGTTGATACATTAAATTAATTTTTTTATTAATTTTAATAATGAAAAGACAATAATATTCTTCATAAAAAATAAATTAGTCTTTATTAATCTCCTAATTTAAAGGGTCTTGTTGTCTTTTATGGATAAAATAATTCAAAAAATCAATACAAGATATTAGTTTTCACAAATTTTAATCAGTATTATTTTCCAAAATCTAAAGTTTAAATTAAAATTGTAAAATATTCAAATTTGGGCATATTTATTTGCGATTTAACCTTGAACAAATAGCAAATAAAATATGTTTTTCTACGTAAGAAAAGACAGCAAACTCTCGTTGTAGAGACGACGTGTCTCTCTCCTTTATTTATTTATTTTTTCAAAAATAGTTTTTTTGAGTAAATCTTTTCAAAAAAGTCATGAGTACATGTTATTTTAAAAATAAAAGTTGAAGGAAAAGCACAAATTCTATAGTTCTATAACTTCTTTTTTTTTTAAAAAAAAACAATAAAGTTCTATAACTTTTATTCAGTAGTATACTACATATTTAATACTATAGTTCTATAACCTTTTTTTTTTTTTTCCTCTTTTTTTGAAAGGTATAGTTCTATAACTCCTATTCAGTAGTATACTACTATACTACAAGTTTTTATTAAATATTCAAGCATTATACATTAGGTGCCCAATATGAGATGTCTAATATTACGGTGGGATTAAATTGGTACTACCACACAATAATAAATGACACCTGTGTATGATATTTTGACATGTTAGGGTGGTTTATAGCATTTTTGAAAGAAAAAAAAAAAAAAGAAGTTACTTCCTTGGAACTGTTAAGAGAGCCCAAGTAACAAAATTTCGTGAACAATCAAATTAATATTTTTCTTCTTGTGTTAGGTCTTCGCGAAATGAATGGCCTCTCTCAAAATCAAAACTATGTGAAGTTGAAGCACCTTCTTCTTCAGAATTCTTCTTCTTCTTCTTCTTCTTCTTTCTAGTAGTTGGTATTACGAGTTGTCCAGAAATGGTGGTGGACGACATTCCGCAAGGCCCAAACGGCATCGAACAGATCGAGCCCTGGAATTTCCCCAAAGCCCATCTCGGAGAATCGACTATGGTGCTCATCCGAGACTCTCTCCCCAACAACGACTTCTCCGTCTTCCCTCCAATCAACCACGAAAATCTACTCTCTAAGGAAGAACAACACCACCCTTTTCCACAAACACCACCAGCACCACCGTCCTTGTCGTTTTCTCCTTCTTCGTCTTCGTCTTTGTCTTCTTCATCGTCATTCTCGCCGTCCGATTCAGATGCGTCTGACCCGGAATCGCCGCTGGCGTCTGATTCCCGGCTCAAAAGATCCGCCGAGGAGAACTGGTGGGTGGCAATTGGATTCGAGGTATTACGTTCAAAGCTTCGACGTTTTGCTTCTTCCGCGTTTGGGGGCAATGGCGCATTTAGATGGAAAGCTTGGTCGTTTGCATCCGGTGCCGGAATCGCAGCGGTGGTGGTGATGCTCTGGTCCTTGTGCATGTGGGCTCGGCTCCAGCGGCGTCAGGAGAGCTTGAGGTTGATTGTCAAGGAAAAAGATGAGGTTAGCTTTCCTTTTTTTTTTTTTTTTTCTCTCTTCTTATTGCTTTGATATAATAATGCTTGTGTTGGATGGAGTTCTAGATGTTTGTTGAAATGCCTCTTAGAGGAGATAATAGTTGAATTTGACCCAAAAGGCGATCACTATTGTATGTCCTGTTCTTATTGTGGTAAATATTAACCATTTGCCTTAATAATTTTGTGGGATTCTCTTTTTCGATATTAAGGTTTCAATGGGTTGCTCCAATTTTTTTGAAGTGACGAATCTTATTCTTTATTGGAATAAAGGGTTGCATTGAATGAATATATTGGTGCTTGGCTTTGACAATTCACTGATGTTTTATTCCTTCTTGGTATTTTCATAAGCTGAAGTTCGTGGCTTTTGTTATTGTGGTCACTTTAGTATGATCTTTCTTCTGTTATGATGCCCTTTTACTGAACATCACATTGGTCATTTGCAGAAAATTAATAAATTACTGCACCAAATTGCTCAGATGAATGAATTACTGATAGCCCGTCACAGACTTCTGGCTTCAAAAGTGCCCAATTGAAGGTTATTGCATCTTGTTACTTGAAAACTGCCTTATTGAATAGTTAGTTAGCTTAGTAGTCAAGGTAGCACAGGTTTGGTGTCACTATATGAGTCACCTTCAGAAGTAGGAGTTGAAAGCATTATGGGGGCCTTATAGGTTTAAATTCATCAATTCATGTCATCCCCAAGTCTCTATGATTCACTGTGAGGTCGTTCATGCTTCTTTAGATGCCTTTGAAGGCTTTGACAACCGCCTTTGTTGCTATGAACATAGAAGCACATGACTGCCAATTGAGCTCTGCAATTACTCTGCATTGGTGAGCTATGCCTTAACAAGGAACCATCACCCAAAGATTTGGGATGTATATCAAAAGTAGAAATAAGACAGACATTCCCAATATTCTTTTATTTGTTTCGGTCCTGTGGATTTGCTTGTATGCACTATTCAGGTTCATGGTTTGGAAATTTTGTACCCAGTGTAATTTCTCTTATTCTTTGCTTGCACCAAGCTTTGTTTACCGATACCCAAATTTTGCTATTCATTCCGTTAAATATAATAAAACTTAATCAAATTAAATAGTATAATTTCAAGAGTGAGAGATACAGGAGAGAAAATCACTAGGGAATTACTCTTGTTTCAATTAAAACGTGAAGCATCAACAACCATGTTTATGCGTCTCTTGGATTCATCTAGGTGACTCCATTTCTTGTTCAGTTAAGTTCTCCCAAAGGCAACCACTAATGTTGGCTGAATGGTATGTCAGTTGAAGCAGATACCCGTAAAAAAGATTGGTTATGATGACGATAATGAATAGCTTTGAAAATTTTAAAAATATTAACAAAAAGAATAAGACGGGATGGTAAAACATACTGATTTTGTTTGTTAATGGTTGTTTTGTCTTGTCGAGAAAGGAATGAGAAATATTGTTGTTAGTACTGACAGTGGCCGTTCTTCTTGTTGATTAACAAGAACCACATGCTCTTTCTTTCATGCTTTGGGTCAATTTTTTATTTTTATTTTTTGATGAAATGCTTTGGGTCAATTAAAGATTTATGATTGGGTTGCAAAATTCAAGACTCAAGTAAGCTCGGTGGTCTTATAATAAACATTGTTTCCGTTTAAGACTATATGTAAACAATCTATTTCTTCCTTCCTTAATTCCCTTTGGTTTATTTTATTTTCGTTGTCCATTTTTCAATCTGTCTTAATTATTTTTTTTTTGTTGGATTGGTAGTGAAAAGTGGAATTCTGGTTTGTATGTTTTGAGTTGGAGTCCCAACAGAAGAAACAACCTGGGAAGATATCTTGGGAAAGACAAAACTATTACTTGTCGTTCTCTTTTGCTGCAGATTAGCAAAGGAGTATAATAAATTGGTAATATAGTATTTATTATATTATTTATAATAGTTTGTAATATTTGACAGTAAGGTAATATTTGTCCAAAGTATAATAAAGTAGTTTTTAAATTATTACAAAATGTTAATATATTGTAGCAGACTGATGATTTATTTTACAATTTTTATTTTCCTTTCTTGTGTTGTTCTTCTTCGCTACAAGTACAGAGAAAAAAAAAATAGAAGGTCAAAACAAAAATTCAATTAAATTATAAATTAGAGAAGAAGGGAAGTAATGAATCTTTTGTTATTAAGCTATCAATTAAGTATTAATAAATGTAAATAAATTAGGTACTTGGTTAATTTTTGCTTTCTTGATGCTTCAATTGATGTTGTTTCTGATTTGAAAGCGAAAAAATATATTATTTGTTAAATAATATATAATATGTTTTGCATTTTATTGAATTGAATATGAATTTATGATTATTTTTTACCTTTCTATAATTTTTTTGGGATTAGGTGTTTTTGGGTCTAAGGGTAGGGTTAGTATTATCTCTGTTTGAGGGATGGTTAGTTGTGTTAGAAGAGGCCGTGGAATTGATTCATCGTCATCGAATATTTTAATACTATTGCATTAATTAATGCTGCTTTGGTTCTGAAATAAATTTGAAATATTTTTGTTTGTTCACATAATTGTTCAATTATTGGTGGAAGTATTGTTAGATCAGTATAGCATTCTTGTATAGTCAGTACTGTACAAGACTTTTTAATCAGAACCTGAACTGCTTTTTTCAAATATGGTTATGACTGTAAATCTTGTTTCATCCTCAATTCTTGTATTTAATTTGTACTTGTTGGATTTATGATGTGAAAAAATTATTTAGTATAATAAAAAAATCATTTATTAATTAATAATTAATAAAGTAAATTATATACTTTTTTGTATAAATGAAATTTTTTTAATAACTGAATTAATTTGGAAAATATTAATAAGAATTACTTAATTATGATTTGTACTATGGAATTGGAGTTGATGTGAGATGACCATGTGTGTCGCACCACCATTCGATCCCTGCTTCACGAACTTGTCTAGAGCATTGTGGGCAAGAATTATAGTACTAACCTTGATGTATCTCAAATTTATATATTGTTGCTTTTATTGTAAATTTTATTCTCTGAGAATAAAAAAGAGCATGATGTTAGTTTAAATTATAGTATCTAATGATCTTTTTAATAATACTATTATATTTATATTTACTTGTTGTGCCAATTGATCTAGTTGATTTTACTCTGCAATTATTTTTCTGTTTTGTAATTTTTTTTGCTCCACTGGTTGGATGTCTTTTGGAATAGGATTGGAATAGGAGCTGAGAGAAATTCGAGATGTTGTATTGTGTACTGGAATTTGAATAATACATTGGTAAAAAGAGGGGAAAAAAAGAAGTGATGTGTAATAAAGATAAATAAAGTAGGATATTTTTTTATTGTATAATAAAAGAAGCTACGTAAAGTCATTATTACCTTGTTTTTAATGTATTAGTTTCAAGTATGTTTATATTCATATAATATATTATCATGTCTGTACTTATAGCATATATATTCTATGTTATAAAAATTCATGTTAATTAGTGAGTCATTTGAATATATGAATCTTTTGATACATAGGTATAAAAATGATTATTAATTACCTAGATATTGTTTTATTGCCATAGACGTAAAGATAGTTATAACTGTTTTTTCAACTATTTTTATAATATCATTATTAAAGTTTTTCGTTGTTTCTCTCCATAATGTGATTTGAAGCTTTTCACTCCTGTAATTGAAATCAGATAATGTTAAAATATGATTATAATAAAATATAAAATATAAAATATTTTTAGATATATGAATTTCAATAATAAATAAATTAATTACCTGGTATTTTGTATTGTTAATGTTCGTCTTGGTATCAATTTTCTTCTTGATGTAAGTTTCTTCTAAGTCTTGTATTTTTGTTAGCATTTCTATAACATCTAGTACACTGGAAGAAAAATTAATATTAATTTAAAATTTTTTTGAATGATTATTGATAAAGATTAGTAGAAAGATAAGATTATAATTAATAATACCTGATAATATATCATGTATGTCTGTTCTTGCAGGTAGGTAATTAAAGTCTACAAAGTAGAATTTATGTATCTGAATATTTGTTGTGGGTGTTGTTATTGGAATGAAAGGTATTGCTCTGACAAATTACGATATTTTACTATGGGGTACATTTTTATATTTTTTCTTGTTGGGCACAACATTAAAATTGTTGATGCAATATATTTCTCTTTTTGTTATTTGTTGTATGATATAATCTACATCTCGAGCTTTAATTATTCTATGGATTACTTCATGATGTATTATTTAGTTATTATATAATGTTTGTTAGAATTAGCTGATAGAACATATATGTATTTTGTATATTAAATTGGAATAAAGTATGATATCAAGTAATTTGCTGTTATTTTCTTACCTCATAATCAACTAAAATACAGTCGACACTTATTAAGTACCATGTTGTGTAATTGTTATTGTGCCAAAGTCTATTGATACGTATTTCAATTTCTGCATAAATCTCGTTTGGTTTAAGGGATCGTATTAGTGTTGTCATTTTTTTATTCTTTTTTTACCTGCAATAACAAAAAAATTGTAAAATGTAGATAATACGAAGAATATTTGAAAACGTTTAGATATAAAAGGTTTGTAAAAATAAATATAAATTTGTGTTAAAATTATATTTTAATATGTGAATTAGTAATAAAATTTTCATACGTACACAATACTGTGTAAAATTTCTTTGTAAACTATATTTTGAACATGATTTGGATATATTCTTATGGATTTATTTATTAATATATGTAATCTTTTAGGACTTATTACTCGTGATAAAGCTACATATAATCGATCGTGTGTAAAGATTTCATTTTCTAAATAAATGCCAACTTTATTCAATGATTGTCCTTGACTTTTATTATTGTCATTGCATAATAAGTTTTTACAGGAAATTGTCGTCTTTTAAAAGTAAATGGCCATTTAGACTTGTTTACAGTCATTTCTATTATTGGGATATATATTTTTTCTTTTTTATTATTTAAATTTATAATTTGACCTTCTATGATTCTATTTGTTAATTGTGTAATGATAAATCTTATTTCATTACATAATTTAATTGATTGATTTAAATTTCGTAATAATATTATAAGAGTTCCTACTATAATATTTAATTCATGTGGTAATATGCCATTGAAATTTAAGGTATGTAAAAATTCTTAGGGATATAAGAGATTAACTTCATTAATATTTTCAGTCAAAGTTATTATTGAATCATAACTATAATAAGTTTTCGATTCATTAGGTATTAAAGATAATATACATGTATTTATATTGTCGGCTATTTTATTTTTTGGAGTTATTATTGCTTTATGTCATATATAATCGATGTTGTCAAAGTTTTTTGCAAAATCATCATATATTGAATCAAAATTTTTTTCAATTGGGTTTGATTTATATTGTATTATATATTTGTCCGGTATTTTGACCCATGTGATATTTTCATTTTCAGAATCTTTTATTCCTTCTGCATTTCTATTTCCAATATTTAATATTTATTTTGAAAATTTTGAAAATTCATTTTTTTCTTCGGCTGTGGTATTTGGATTTTTTAATCTCATATTTTCTGCTAGGCATAATAACTTGAAATGTGACCATAAGTAAGAGTTATTTATACTTACGTTTATTATGTCTTTTTTTTTTTCATCAGGGATGACAGGTAAAATTTATCGGAAATCACCACTTCATATAATTGTCATTTCACTAAAAAGTTGGTCAAAATTATTTTTTAAATCTTATATTATTTTATCTAAAATTTCAAAATAATATTTATTATTTATCGATGCTTCGTCCCATAATATTAATGATGTTTTTTTTATTAATTTTGCTAATTGAGTTATCTTTTCGATATGGTAAGTAGAAAATTTATTTGTTGATAAAGGTATTCGAAATCTTGAATGTGCAATTCTATCTTTTGGTAATAATAACGATGCTATTCTGGATGATGCGACAGCTAAAATAATTACATTATTTGATCTAATTTTTGTAATAAATGTGTTCCACAAATAAGTTTTTCTAATACCTCCATGCCTGTAGATAAAGAATAAGTTTTGTATTTTATTGTTTAATTATTCTATAATTGGTTCATAAATATAGCATTATTCGTTATCTAAATTTCTTTCTAAAATAATGTTTTCTTCTTTTAATTTATTAATGTCATCGTCTAGTTATTCTCCCAAAAATTTATTATTTAAATTATCAATTAATGTTCCTATTGGTAGAGGTAAATTAAAATTTGTTAAAGTAGATGAATTTAGGTTGAATTGTTTTTCTAGTTCATATAATACGTAGTTGTATAATTCATTTTAGGAATTTGAAAGTTTGGGTTATTGAATAAAGTCTTAATTCTATGTAAAATGTCTTCTATCATAAATTTCTAATGATTTTCAAGTAATGTTGTTGGATTATTTACATTACAGAATAATAAAATTATGATAAATAATTGTCGTAATTGGTACAGTATTGACCAAAATGAGGCTTCTAATATTGAATCATTCTATTTTTTATCATCTCCTAATAAACTTAATGTATTGTATGCTGCTTGATTTGTTGAATACGTTATACCATTAATAGTTTGTATAGATTCAAAGCTTGTTGCCCCTTTTTGATGATTTAATAATAATTTTAGGTAATATAATTCTCTAGAATTTGGATGGACATAAAAAGTTTATCTAATTGAAAATCTTGACTTTTTAGGAGTCCAAATTTTGTCTTTATTATTCCATACCTACTTAGTAGGAAATTATATAGATGAAAGTTTTCTGGCTTCTATATTAATTTTATTTATTTCCATCAATTCTATTAAAGTTGTTCTTTGAATTCCTGGTTGTCTAATTATATTATCAAGACGTTGATTTGAATAAAATATTACATTTTGCATGTGTCGTAAATGAATTGTTAATATTGGTATTGCTGGATTTCTATGATGTATAGGATATTCATATAATCTTCACATAGCTTCATATAGTGTTATATATCGATAATTAATATAATTTTTTATTTTATCTATTTCTTTATAAATAGTTTATCCAGATTATTCTATGCAGATATTATCTTCTACTCTTATTATATTTGGACTTTTTGTTAAATATTTAAATAAGTAATTTATCAATATTGATTGTGAACATATTTCAACATTTATATAAACGTGGAATTTTAGACAGGTATTTGTTGTGGAGAACTATATAACTATTATCTAATTTAATATTTTCTTTTTGTATATAAACTGTTGTATTTCTACGTTTGTAGTTGACAAATCTATTTTCTTCAATAGTTATTTTTTTTTTAAATCATTTAGAGAATTTTTTGGAATAAATTGAGTTTTTCATACACGGAGTATTTGTTTTTGCAGCACCACATGGGCTATGTATCATGAGTTTTGTTATGATGTTGTAAATTTTTATGTTTTTTCAGGTTCAAGTATTTCGGTATATATAAATTTATCTATCTGTGATGTTCAGATAATTTTTCATCAAGATGTAGCCAGAATAAAAAATGGCAATGAGGTAGGCCTCGTTTTTTAAATTCAACGACGTATAGATCTATATTACAAAATAGATATAAAAAACAAAGAAAAGGTGTTAATTTTTATTAAGAATGGAAATTAACATTTTTTATTACGTATTTTAATTTATTAAATTCAATGCTATGGTCTTACCTGTAATAATTATTCCAAAATTTTTTTCGGTTTGAATAGTAGATAAAATCTGATTTAATTTCATTTTAAAGATTTTGACAATTATATCTAGCCTATCTTCTGGCTTTTGGCCAGGAATTTTATTTAAAGCATGTGTAACTTTGTGTCATTTAGGATTACATATAAATGTTATGAATAAATCAGGATTTTCATACTGTCTGCGTAATGGCATCTTAGATCATATATTTGGGATGTTTTCTTGGATCTGTATCTCCTCTAGTAATGGCATCTTGGATGCCTTGATAAATTTCGGATCGTAAATTGTTTTGATTTTTTCTGATATAATCTAGTCAATCTTCTTCAACAAAAGCATATGCATCGACTACATATTATTGAAAAAGTCATCTACTTTTTAATAAAATATTATTTACATTTTTACGTTGTTGTAGTCGATAATAGTAAAATACTCTCATAGGTATTCTATTTGTTAAGGGTTATTTGCCTGGCCTGTCTATATTCCAATTTATATCAGTTCTATAACCATCTTCCTCATATGGAAATAAGAGCGGATATTGTAAGATCATATAAGATGGATGTAATTTTGTGATTCTTTGTAAATTGTTTGTTTTATCTTGAATTATAATATCTCTTCTTTGATCGTATTCACCGATACCTCCAATAATTAAACCTCTTATATCATTTGATGTACGTAGTTCGTATTGATTATTATCAGTAAATCGTCGTCCTATTAGTCTTAGTTTCATAGATGGGATGTTATTTGCATTATACCTATCTTTAACCATACGAAAATTTTTTACTAATTTATTATTTTCATTAAGCATTTTAATTAAATTTTCGGTGATTAATTTGTCATTTATTTGGATGTGTCGTCGAATAGAAATGTTGATATTTGATTTTTAATTTCATTTTCTGTATCAAATATATATAATTGAGCAAATCTTGGAGGATTATTATTAGTTGGCAATAGTGATCTAATAAGATGGTGTATTTGGCTGCCTATTTTAAAAATGTATGACCATATGAATTTCTTATATTTTGCTCTATATTTGCTCCAAAAGATATGAACGCAAACATATAATTAAAGGTTCTAATATTTTTACAGAAATATGTACTTAAAGGTCCTCCATAATAATCAAATGATTGATCTAGGAATGGAGGGGGATTCTTTATTGGAGGGAATTTGATTTTCCTGTCTTTATAACATAGGTTATATTTTGATAGATGCATTTTTTTAATGGACTTATCAAACCAAAAGGTTGCACCATAATATTTACAAATGCAAGAGCAATTTCTAAAATCATAATATTTATTTATATCACGTGTGATATAATATGGAGTAGGAATATTCTATTAATAAATTTATACAAAGTAAGTTTACAATAGTGAAAGAATTTTCTTTTTCGGTTTTTATCTAGAGTAAAAAAAATTACTTTGTCCATTAAAATTAGCTAATGATGATGTCTCAGCCAAGTGAGAAAAGTATTTTTCAGAATTTTCAAAGTTTTGCACTGAAGTAAACTTTGATTGATACAATTTTTCTGAAATAATATTAGGATCATCATACTGACGACTTGAATCATCATTGCAGCTAGATGAAGAATCTTCATTCAGGAGAGAGTGACGATGTCATTTATGCTGACGTCATGATAAGAAGAAATTTTTTGGCATTGTTTTATTATTTATTGAGTTGGAAAAAATAAAAGAAAATATTATTGTGCTAATAACTTTTGTTCAAATATTATGGAATAGTTATAAAATATTATTTATCATTTTTTTTTTGCATTTTTATTTATTTTTACTAGTTTAATTCGTTTATTTATATTAGGTAAATTTGATTTTGGATAATTATTTTTTATAATACTTTGAAATTACTATGTTAAGACTGATGGTAAATTGACCTAACACTTAGAAAAATCATGCATACATGTAGATATGGAAAATACACGATCATATCATGAATGCAGCGGAAAAATAACAGATTTAGATTTTAAAATTTTTACATGAAATTAATTTTTATAACCATATAACACACATGCATCATATACAGGATCATGTATAACATAAATCAAATCTAGATACAAAACCCTAGAGATGAGATTAGGGTTTACCTCTTGTAGCGTGTTCCTCCTCGATCTTCTTATTGATGGTGATCAAACCTCCAACCCTAGATCTTCTTGTTCATGCTCTTACTCTTGGTTGACGAATCGAGTGGGCACCAACTCGAAACCTTTGTTGGAGAATGATTAAGAACGCCTTCTTGATCCTATGGAACACTAGGATGAGAGATGAGACTATAAGATTGTAGGAAACATTTTTCTCTCTTCCTTAGCCTAGGTTGGCCGAAATCTCTCTCTCTCCCTATGCCTTATGCGTGTGACTCTGTATGAGTTACTGTGTAGTTTTTTCTCTCATATATCTTACATATATGGGACCAAAAACTGCCAATCCTAGTCCAATTAGGATTAGGCTTGTTCTCCAATTTGGGCTTTGGGTGTATTTATATAAATATGTCCAACTCATGAAACTTATTTATAAAAATACCAACTTCTGTGTAGAATCATTATTTTACACAGTTTCATGAAACTTATTTCACAAATACCACCAACCAATTAATGAGCTTAATTGAGCTAGACAAGGGACCTAATGGATCCAAATAATCTAAGCTCCAATAATATGATAAATACATAATAACTCTTATTATGGTATTTATATAAATATTATTAGTAAATGGGACACTCCACTAAAGGTCCAATACTGCACTCTTAGATTAAATGTCATGCCTTTTATAGAGATTTAATCAACTAACCTTGATAAACTGATCCATCTAGCATATTCTATACCACATATATAATCCCTATACAATGTCGTAGTTAGATAGGTGAAATTACCGTAATACCCCCCCAACACCTATTTACTTTTAAGTTACCATCTTTCTATCAAGGAATAATGTTGTCGATAATTTTATTCTCAATGGCTATTTAAACAAAATTATCAACCAATTCACAAAGTGAATACTAAGATCTTAGATTTAATTATTCCATGAATCTTGAAAGAACCTAAAGTGGCATTAATGTATAGTGTCCTTAACTATTTGGTGTTCATATCAATTCATAAGCCATAACATCCAATATGCCAGAGTTCACCTCTAACTTCATAAAGGTTAGTCTTTTAACAAATCAAAAGGCTATNTCAGAAGTCAGATACTTCAATGATTTGAGACATATCATTTCTGTTGAGATAGACAAATATTACAACCTATAGTAAATAAAGTATTCCATCTTTACTTATAGATTGTAAACTACTTCATTTAGACTTAGATAAAGAAACAAGTCTCCCCATAATTAACACTTAATCATGTTTGTTTCTTTATACACATATAAAGTCATGGAATCTTTTTTAGATGAATAAACTATTCAACTAAGATAGTTTAATCTAGCAAATATCATAATTTCATATAAGAGATAGTTGTTTATACTCAAAAGGGTAAAATTAGAAATCTGCCTTTTAAAGCAAAAATCCCAACAATATCCTACTTGTCCAAAAAGCAGTTACTAAAAATAATATACTAAAAATTCTAAAATGTTCCAAATGACAAAAATTAATAAAAGTAAAAACTAAGTGTTCAACTAACAACTTAATGTCTAAGAAAAGCAATGAAGATCATAAGTTTTCTCTTCATAATTTTCTTGATGGACTTCCCTCTCATCTTCCAGAAAGTCTCCACTTCTGCTGATGAAGGTAGTATTTATAGATTGTCTGTAAAGAATGTAGCCCTTCTCTTCCTTTAGATAGCCAAGTAGAAAACACTTTTCTGAATTCATGCCAACTTCGTCTCCCACTTTCTTGCACACATATACTTTACAACCCCATACCTTTAGATGCTCTAAGCTTTCTACATAGCCCATCCACATCTGAAAAGATGTCGAAGTAACTCTATCTGATGGAATAAAGTTGAGGATGTATGAAGCTGTCCTTAAAGCATAATTCTAGTATCTATAGGATAGCAACGACTCCTTGTACATCAGCTCTATGGTTTGCTTGAGTCTGATATTGTACCTCTCAGCAGCTCCTATACGACTATGCTCATAGATAGTCGCATATTCATAAGGAATAGCAAGATTGGCTAGTGTTGGCCTCAGCAGGTCTCGAAGAGAATCCACATCTTCATGTTTGGCTTCAATCTTGAACTTCTTGACCTTGGTATCATGTTGCATTCATACCTTTCTGTCGAACTCATGGAAAGCATTTGGGACTTCATCGTATCTCTTGAGAAAATAGACTTGACTGAAGTCTGAATATTCATCAACAAAGGTGATAAACAATATATGCTTGTTGTAGGAAACTACCTCCATAGGTTCACAGATATGCACATGTACACACTCTAAACATGTCTCAGCTTTCTCATAACGAGTAGCAAGAGGACGCTTGTACTTTATAAGCTTCTTGCAATCCTCATAATCTATATCGTTCCTGATGTCTACTTCAGGCAAGTGACCCAGCTCCATAAATCTGGAATTTCTGAGCATGGTATGTGTCCAAGTCGCTTGTGCCAATCGATGGTGTTGCACTCATTCCTGATGTCATTCACTATCTCTTGAAGTGTAGTAATGCTCATGATTGAAGATGATGTACTTTGTGGCTTTGGGGTTAGGACATAAAGTCTATTATGCATTTTTCCTACACAGTACAATAGATTATTATAGAAAACTTTCACCTTCTTGTCAAACTCGAAGCGATAGCCTTCTTTAAACATCTTCGATACCGAAAGAGCATTTAAACTAAATTCCGATACGTAATAGCAATCTTTCAAGATCATAGAACTATCATTGATCTTGAGGTATGCATCACCTATGCCTTTTATTCGAACTCTTCGATTGTCTATCACTTTCACATCACGACCAACATCATTTAATTGATTTGGTTTAATGAACCATTTCTTGTCGTTGCAAATATTGACATTAGATCCTGAGTCCACTAGCCAAAGATCTCTTCTATCCTCAGTAGAGAGTGATTTTCTTAGCCTCCCAAACAACTTAACTACTGAAGAAGCTCCTGACCTCTTTTCAGTAGAGGTATCCTCATGTTTATTATCGTTCAAACTCTTTGAACATTGAGATGTCTCCATAAATGTCCTCGTTTTACTCCTTGTACTGTATTCCTGTCTCTTTCCTCTTTCTGGAAACCTTGTCCATCCTATGAAACAATATTTCCTTAAGCTGCAAAATAATAAGATTCCCAATTAGACAAAAGTCATAAAATAAATCCAATTCATAATCGAATTTAATGAATTCAATTCACAATTAAATTCTGTAGGTTTAATTCTCAATTTAACATATGGGAAAAATATAATCGAATACAAACATTTTTGTTTCGATTTAATTTTACAGTAAAATAATAAACACCTCAACAAGGGTGTTCATTATCTTAATTAATACCCTTGTTGAGGTATTTATTATCAGGAATGAACTTTGACAAAATCATCAACTCATGTGATTTATCAATCAAAGTAACTGATTTAAAATCAATAGACAATTCATGCAAAATATTAGAGTACATTTAGAGTAAAATAAGAAAACATAAATGTTACAACATATAATCAAACAAGAAGATTATGTGTTATGCTCTTATTAGTCATTTGGAAACTAAGAATAAACTATGGACAAGTATGCAAATTATGATCCTCCTAGTACTCAACTAAGTTTGCTAGTTTATCTGA
>JXTB01000059.1:796387-859761 GCA_002914805.1 Parasponia andersonii
AGAGAGAAGAGAGAGAGAGAGAGAAAAAAGAAAAGGACATGGCACGTGGCCATGTCTTATAGAGCTGTGCAATTTTTTAAAAATTACACATAAGTCCCTAAATTTCAAATCTTTATCAATCTAGCCCCCCAAAATTTGCAATTTAATCCTTCTGCACAAAACTTTTACAATTTAATCCCCACAATATTGTATCTAGAAAATTGGTAAATCGTCCAAATTACCCTCCCAAAATCCGGGTTTTTACAATTTTTCTCTCTCCCTTAGCCTGGATTGGCCGAAATCTCTTTCTCTCTCCCTATGGCTTATGCGTGTGACTCTATATGAGTTATTGTGTAGTTTTTTCTCTCATATATCTTATTTATATAGGACAAAAAACTGCTAACCCTAGTCTAATTAGGATTAGGCTTATTCTCCAATTTGAGCTTTGGGTGTATTTTTATAAATAGTCTAACTCATGAAACTTATTTATAAAAATACCAACTTCTGTGTAGAATCATTATTTTACACAGTTTCATGAAACTTATTTCACAAATACCACCAACTAATTAATGAGCTTAATTGAGCTAGACAAGAGACTTAATGGATCTAAATAATCTAAGCTCCAATAATATGATAAATATATAATAACTCTTATTATGGTATTTATATAAATATTATTAGTGAAGGAGACACTCCACTAAAGTTCCAATACTGCACTCTTAGATTAAATGTCATGCTTTTTATAGAGATTTAATCAACTAACCTTGATTAACCGATCCATCTAGCATATTCTATACTTCATATATAATCCCTATACAATGTCGTAGTTAGATAAGTGAAATTACCGTAATACCCCTCCAACACCTATTTACCTTTAAGTTACCATATTTCTATCAAGAAATAATGTTATCGATAATTTTGTTTTCAATGACCATTTAGACAAAATTATCAACCAATTCACAAAGTGAATACTAAGATCTTAGATTTAATTATTCCATGAATCTTGAAAGAATCTAAAGTGGCATTAATGTATAATGTCCTTAACTATTTGGTGTTCCTATCAATTCATAAGCCATAACGTCCAATATGCCAGAGTTCACCTCTAACTTCATAAAGGTTAGTCTTTTAACAAATCAAGAGACTATAACCCATGAAAACAAATCCAGTCAAACATCAAGGATTAAAATTTATATGCTAAGAGCTAGTTTGTGATAATATAAGAATTGGGTTACGACACTCTAATTCTTTATATTATCTGGTCCAGTTTAATACACATAACTTGTTTATGTTGTATTAATATTTCTATCAGAAGTCAAATACTTCAATGATTTGAGACACATCATTCCCATTGAGATAGACAAACACTATAACCTATAGTAAATAAAGTATTCCATCTTTATTTACAGATTGTAAACTACTTCATTTAGATTTAGATAAAGAAATAAGTCTCTCCATAATTAACACTTAATCATGTTTGTTTCTTTATACACATATAAAGTCTTGGAATCTTTTTCAGATGAATAAACTATTTAACTAAGATAGTTTAATCTAGTAAATATCATAATTTCATTTAAGAGATAGTTGTTTATACTTAAAAGGGTAAAATTGGAAATCTACTTTTTAAGGGAAAAATCCCAACAAGGACAATTAAAAATTTTTGTTCATAAGGTTTTAATATTATATTTTAATATTGTCTTTATTATTTTCGATATTATTGTTGTGGTATTATTTATACATCAATATTTTTAAACATGTTTTATAAGCTATCTTTTTTAAAACATGAGATTTTCTAGAAAGATATACTGTAAATATGTACTTTAATTTTTATTATTTTTCATATAATATAAATTTAAGATCTTTGTTTTTTTGAATGATTTTTAAAATTTTTTAATTTTCACTTGTATACTTTATAGACATTTAGATTTTAGATAAGATTTATGCTATGTTTTTTTGTTTTAATTTTTTATATCGTTAATATTTTTAATTATACTATTTCTTTTTTGTTAGTTTTTGTTCTTGATTGCCTAGTTTTTTTTCTTTTTTTTTTAGTAAGTACATAATAACATTTTTTTTGGGTTTAGTCATAAGTTATTTATTTATTTTAATTTGACTAATTTTTTTCAACTTTAATAAGATTCTTCCTTAAAGTTATTCGTTTTTTTGCTCTTGAACAAAAGTATGGTTTTATTTTATATTTTTAAGAAAAGGATATGAACTTATTTATTCTTTGTTAAAATAAAATTTTATACAAAAATTTATTCTATAATGTATGTGATTAGGAATTTTTGCATTTTAATCTTTTTATATTTAACCTAATAAGTTACTTAGTTTATTAATTTATGTTAGTTATGCAAAATACTTTAATAGAAGTAATATTATTTTTTTTGTTGTACTATTAATATTGTTTTTTACTCTCTCTCTCTCTCTCTCTCTTTTCTTTTTATTTTTCAATAAATGAAATTAAGTTTTATATACACTTCAATGATTGTGGATAAAGGTCAAGTATAAAATTGATTTCAATTGTTAAGGTTATAAATTTCTATCTTGCATTTAATATCCTGTGGAAATGTTAAGATTATGTTTATAGCTTTCCTATATTTATAATATTATATGCATTTTTTTAAATAAAGATTCTATGTTTTACATTTATGCTATGGGATTTATCTATCGTAATTACGCTTTCATTTTTTTTTATCTAAAATTGTTACATTTTGGAAAAAATAGAATATTATCTATATGAATAAGGTATTACATTACATACAGAACAAATTCGAATACATAATATGACCAAAATTAATCTAACGATCTCATGATAATATGATGATTTTACAACGACGATAATTACAATATATTCTGCTTCTTTTATTTTTTTTCCTTCGTACTAAAGACTTCATCTTCTTCTTTGTCAATTGAAGTAGTAAAGTTGTTCACCAATGATTATATGTGTATATATATATATATATTTAATTTTTTTCATGTATTATAATTATGTAATAATATTTAGAAAAATATAGCTGATTTACTACACGAATATATAAGATATTTGGCTTAGATATTTAACAATATTATCAATATATAGCAAGTTTATAAGATAATGTATTTCCAAGTATTTATCTACTTACCTAAGAAATCATTTTCTCGTTATGTAATAATAAATATTTCTGACAATTAGATAAATATTTCTGACAATTAGATAAACACGGAAAACATTATCAGTATAATAGAAAATTTGTCATATATATTATACTAGTTAAGTAACAACAAATGGATCATAAGAGTATTAGCCTATAACTGTTCAAAAACTATCAAGTGAATAATAGTTAGAATAAAGAAAAATCACACCACTGAAGGGAAATGAGAGAAACTAAAAATTTAAAATAGATCCAAGGAGAAAATAGAGCCAATGATGGTGTCTATCAGAAGACAATAATCAAATGAAAATAGAAGAGGAGAGAAAGCATCTGACTAGAGAAAGAAAAGAGCATCGAGTTTAGGGAGAAGGGAAAATGAGATCTTTGGACAGGAAAACAAGAGTGAAAAGCATCAGGGGCAGCAACGAAGGGATAAAACCCAAGCAAATAACCAAAAAATTCCTACTAAAATTACTTAAGCCAAGCATTTATCCGAGGGTTCCTTGGATAAAATCATAAATATTGACAATGAAAAGGCTTTAAAACCACATCCATAGGATGGTTATAGTAAGAATTTAAAGGGCATAAACATGATTGCGAAGCCCTATAAAAACCATTGAATCCTAAGAAGAGAAAAAAGAAGAAAATTTAGGAATTGTTCATCTAAAACAATAACACCCTTAGCTTATTCTAAAGAATTTGAAAATTAAAATCGAAATAAAGTTACTGAAAGAGCTCTAACCAACAACCAACTCTTACAATTCCCTAGACAAAAATGCAATGAAACTACACTTTAACAGCAAACCATGTTTAGTTAGTATATTACTCTACATGATAAAGAAAAAAAAAACTCTATCATTGCCAAATATATAGAATTATAAAGTAAACTTAAAAGAGATTAGAATAGAACTAAGTAAAAAAGTGGAAGGGGGAAGGTAGAAAGAAGGAACGTTGAATAACAAGAATTAAAGTAAAAATAAATAACTTAATTATAATGCAAAGAAAAGAAAGATATCAAATAGAGAGAGGCAACAGAATAGACACAACCACTCTTCACCATTTCCAATCCAAAAAGAAAGACTTAAATGCTTACATATACTAAATACAACATGAAGAATGTATATTAATGAAGGACATAACAAAATACAACTAGATTCGAATATAGCAAAATTTAATAAAATATTCGAGTAGTTTATGATATTTAGTATAATAGTAACAAAATAAATGCATCAATATTATATCACTAATGTAGGAAGTAGACACTAATTAATAAAGGAATAAAACACATATATAAGTTGAAGAAAGAAGACATAAATGAGGACAGAGATCAAAACACAATAAATATATGTAATACCTGAAACGCTGGATAGCTCTTGCAACCAACTCTCAGTAAAGTACAGATTATAAGTAGTGCAGAGAAAATAGGTTTAAACACAATAGATATAGTAAAAGAAGGTAATAGTGAACTTAGTAAACTATAGATAGAGAGAATAATAAAGAGAGGTAAAATGTGGTGAGCACAGTTAGAAAACAAGGTGTGTATATATATATATATATATATGTATATGCATAATCAAATAAGATCATAAAATATATAAGAGGTACCAAAGTAAAATTAAATACTCCAGAGAATAGCATAGTAATGTAAAACGACAGAGATGAAATCTCCAAACATAGGTATATACATATACATATATATACATATATATATATATATATACAAGTATATACATATATATTTGCGAGAATCGACAAACTAGTCCAAAAACCACAAAACCAAAAATAGACAAACTCTTTGGCCTATTAATTGGAAGTGCATATTAATAGCTGAAACACCAATAAATCTAAAGGGTACACATATAAAAGTACAACAGAAAGATATAATCAACAAACTCCCTTATAACAAAGGAAAACGGAAACGGAAAAAAAAAATACCAACAACTATTTGTGATAGATAAAGAAAGATAAACATAGGAGAATACCACACTAACCATAAGATCCAGAGGAGTAAGAACACAACAAAACAATGATTCATAACAAAGATAATATCACCCTGAAGAAATAATGATAGAAAATAAAATGACAAGATGAAAAAATATCAGACAAAAAGAGAAGGACATCATACCCACAATAAGATCCTGAGGAGCAAAATACGCAACAAAATCCAGATGAGCAAGAACACAATAAAACAATGATCCATAGCAGAGATAACATCACAGAAAAAAAATAATTATGGGATGAAAAAAATACCAAACACTAAGAGGTAAATACCACATCCACAATTAGATCTAGAGGAACCAAATGGAAACCAGAATTTTGATCCAAACAACCAGATCTACATCAACAAACCAAAGATTCAAAAATAACCAATGAATAAAAGGAAGAAAGGGGGGAAAAACAAAAGAAAACACCTCAAATTGAAAAAGACCGAGAAGAATCACCGCAGGAAAGGCAACAAAATTCATAGTTTATAATAGATCCAATAGAAAAATAAAGAGAAAGACTATCGAAGAAGATAATAACTAAACCAAAACAAAGAGTAAAGGAAAAGATTTCATAAAAGAGGAAGAAAATAACATCTGGTTCAGAGAGAAGAGAGAAGGAGACCATTTGAGAAGAAAGAGAGTGAAGAGCATTAAGCAGAACAATCGAAGGGTCAAAACCCTATCAAATGCCGAAACAATCCCCACCAAAATCACTTTAGCCAAGCATCCATCTGAGGGCCTTTCGGTAAAATCACAAACACAAAGACTAAAAAGACTCCAAACCACACCCACAGGGAAGCTACAGTGAAAATTAAAAGGGCATAAGAGTCATTGCAAAGCCTTAAAAAGAGCAGTTTAAAAAAAAAAAAAAAAAAACCAAAGGCACTATACAGTGATTTATTCCTCAACTTTAGATAAATATAATAATGTAGAGTTCTATATGTCAATCCTATGAATTCTAATCCCAAATTCCATATGTATCTGATTGCTAGAATCAGAAATTCACAGCATATAAACCATTATTTCCTCCTTGGGGAAACAAGTAAAAACAGCAAAAGCTCTATATGCCCGAGATTTTTTGCTGCTCCTTTCCATTTTTTTGCCCCCCTCTATTATCTTATAAGGGCTTGACTGTATGGATCCCATATTGATAAAATTCAAAATTTGAACTTTGTCACCCAATTTTGTCCGGTATTATCTTTGGAAGAGGCTATGGTATGTGAAACCTTTTACTCTAACTGTTAAATGATTATCTGATGGTCTAGATGTTTTTATGCAGAAAAAACTTATTGTGCACTTAATTTTTTTGACCCTCTCAATTTTGAGGATAATTCACCTAGAACAATCTTGAAAGCAGCAAATGCCTACTCTACTTCTCTCTCCATTTGGCTTTTCTCATATATATATATATATATATATATATATATATATACATACCATCTTCCTCTCTCGTTGTCGTGTTCTCACCTTTATAGTATGTATATGTATAACACCCAATAAATAACAATAATAGTAAGTGGGTATCGCATGTTTATGTGGAAACTAAGAAGAGCCTATAACAAGTAGCCAAAGGGAATCATAGGATAAATCTTATAGCGTTGTTCCTTTAGGGAGAGGAAAATATCAAGGGTTATCTCAGAGGTGATCTAAAACTGCACACTATAATAACCAGATTATTACAGTATACAGTATGTAATATTTCAGCTTGTCAGAATAGACACAACAGGCACATTATTTATCTACTTATTTATCAAGTCCTGTTGAATCCCACAATTTTTGGTAGGAAGGCATGAAACACAAGAGGAGGCAGGAAACACATAAGGCACATTATCAATTTCATCTGTTCCACCCTGAAGCTAACCAAAAGAAAAGTAGGGGAAGAGACGAGAGAAAACAGCATCAAATACTTGGCTGCTTTTGCACTTTCTCAAGGCAACTGAATGGAAAAATGAGGAAACATGGTATATGGTGCTCTGTAACTATAGAGAATGTACGTGTACGCCAGCTTATCCCTCCTGGGAACCCACAGTTGATGCCAAAAGTGATCAAAAGCACATCATTAAGTACAACATGACCCAAGTTGGTCCCTTCATCAAGGTCTAAACATAATACAAAGACGAACTCGATGGGACAGTATACCGTGTTTTGACAATGTTCAATTCCTTTATGGATAACTTAAAAAAACACTAATACAAAAGATGATATCGAACTTCTGAAAGAATTCTATGCTGTTGCGTTGGCAAAAGACAACAGGACAAACAAAACTTACGAAAAATGTGAACTGTTATCAAATATTAAATCTGTTCTTTTAGCTGATGAATTACAACATTACCTAGAGATTATCTCACACAATGAAGGACTGTATTACTCATTAGCTCTGTGATCCCCTGCTCTCCTGAGCCGGATGCCGTCGAATATCAAATTTGTCAACAAACTCCAGAGGAGTGACTGTCTCATTCCTGACCCTCTTGATCTTAGGACTCAACAAGCCCCTGTGCCTAAAACCATACAGCTGAAGCACCTGGTTATCTGCAAAATTGAATGCCCTCTCCATGCTGCTCAAGCACCTCTCAACCGGGTAATCTCCATAGCTCCCACAAGGCTTGCAGCCCACAAAATGAGTCACAAACGGCCATCTTTCATCTCCCAATCCCGGATGATACTTCTCTATCATCTCCTCATACCGGTCGACCAAACCAGCCCAATAACCATGTAAATAGTACGAATTCTCAAGAAACACCTTATCCATCCATTGATCCTTCTGTGAAAGCAACAAGTATATCAATGCCGACTGGTCATCGGCCTCAAACGCCGGCCTTCCCTTCAGATTCGCAGTCAAAACCTTCCCTGCCTCTTCTCGAATCGGACCCTTGGGACCCATTGGAGCCCAAGCATCAAGCAAATCCAAAGACCATTGACAATTCCTAAACAAGAAACTACCCGTGTTCAAAGCAATCCAAGATTTCTGCTCAAACATCAAATCAGGATAGCCATGAACAACCAAATTATAGTCATCATACTTGGATACCGGGATCTCAAAAACAACATCAGTAAACAAAGCATCACTATCCATCCACCAAATCCACTCGACTTCAGGATGAGACAACATCAGCCTCCTAATCAATGGCAATTTTGCCCAATACCCAGCAAGCTCCTTATCCAAATGAGCCAAATTGTACACAATCTCAATACCATGAAGTCTACAATAATCAATCTTGTTCTTAATCGCTTTCAGCAAATAATGGTCCCCAATTGGGTTATCACAAGGCTTAGGCGGCGATCCAGTTACGAGCAAGATACGAGGCTTACCATTAACGTAGCTCGGGAACTCCGGGTTCGAATTAAGCCACGCCTTCCGCTCCTGGTTCCAATTCTCGATCTTGGGTCCGAGAGTGTAGGTGACATTCGGGTTGATCTCGGACTCGGCAAGCTCATCCGGGTCGTTGGGATCACCGTCGGATCGGATCTCGGCGAGGATCCGATTCGTCTCTTCGATGATGTTCTGGTTAACGGCGTCGTAATCGGAGCCGCCGAGGCTTCCGACGCCGATGGTTCCACGAAGAACGAGGATGGTAACGAAGCCACAGAGGATCGTTATCTTGATGTTGTTGAAGGTTTTTTGGATCTGACGGCCACGAGGTAAGCTCCCAAATCCTCTGCTTCTGCCATTGACAGCTGAACCAGTAGTACAGGTTGGTAACCCACTTCCTCCATTTCTCTTCTGAGCCATGAAACTCTCATGCCCCATCTCTCTCCTCTCTATAAATATACTCGGACTGTATATATCTATATAATATGGAGACAACCCAGATATATCTCCACAGAATTCGAAAGAACCTAAGATAAAAGTACCCAAGTACTTTCTATACTCAAGTCTTTGAATTCAGAGATCTGTGTTTGAGTACATGGGTCTAAAATTTTGGGGTTTTACAGGTAAAAGAGATGTATATATATATATATATAAATGTATAGCTTTAGAGGAGTATGACAATGGAGGTTGTGGAATTGGGCATGGCGATAGAGTTCGTGAGTGAGTTTTGATGAGGGAGAGTGCTAAGACCCAACACCGGCTGTTATGGGAGTGGGTTTAGTTTAATGGTTTTGATTATTTTTTTTTATTTAAGTTGTCTGATTTGAATATGTCGTCATTACTCAACCGTCTCTACACATTTCTCATGCTTTTCATTTCAATTAATATTTTCTTTCTAATTGTTTTTATTACGCTATTAAAGGCGTAGTGTTGTCTGTATTGGGATTTTCTTTCTTTTTTTTTTTTTTTTAAAGGGAAGGAATTTTCTTTCTTTTTATTTATTTGTGTATTTATTTATTTTTGGGGATTCCATCATCGAAAATTTTGCTAGTACTATATATAATATAAGCCACAGTGAGACTTTCTGTCAAAAGTTGTAATGGACCTTCCAGTGTCTCCGGACTGTCTTACACCAAGTGCTCAGCTGGCTTTGACGCGTGAACATCATCTTCTTTCACATGGTAAGATCTAAGAAACTTCCACTTAAAACATAAAAGAAAAAATTAGATTTGAAAAAAATTAGATTTTCTTCTCTAATTTTTCTTTCAAACACATGAAAGCTTATATACGATAGAACATGTAATGTATAAATACCATTTAAGTGCTATTTGAATATAGCTCTAGTTTTTCATAAATTCAAGTCTTATTTGGGTAACAAAAGTATTTATTCTTAGTTGTTAATCGCCATTAGTTTTTTTTGTCAATCCCATAATAAAACCTTACTTATTAATGGATGAAAATGAAGGTTGCCAAATTATTACACAATAATGGTTTTTAAAAATATTCATAGTACACAATAGTGTTTGATTGGACCAAAAGATTACAATAACATAGTAACACTAAGATATAAAACAAGATGAGGATGATATTTAGTATTTTGGAACACATTATCTCCAAGGCCAAAGCGCGTGGACGCCAGTTCCCAACGACAATGTCTCATGGTTATATTAGTCTCTTGTGACTAATCTTTGATTATAAAACGTAGGTGAGGTAAGTTGGGGATAGTGGACCCCACAAGATCCCGTCTCAGCAGCAATGTCACCCTTTATGCCCATGTGCCATGTGCCAAGTTTCCACAATCTGACTCCGGTTAATAGCAGCTCCTCGATTCTATTATTTCTTGTTCAATTCTCTTCGTACAAGCCACAAAGCAAAACAGTGTCTCTTAATATCAATGGGACTGTTTTCTTTCAGCTTAAGAGAGCAGATCAAACTTTCCAATCCTACAATGCTTTTAAGAGTCCAGAACGCCACAAATAAAGTCACAAGCAATTGAACAGTGTCTGCTAGCTTAAATATTATACCGTCATGGTGAAGGAATGAAAAATTGAAATCTGTGAACTAACAAAGTCATTCAACTGGAATTCTCACCCTTATGATGCGGAAAATGTGTTTGACATGTGGGAATATTTTGGATTAGGTTATATCAAGATGCACAAGATGAAAAAGAGAACAAGGAAGGGAACTTGGTTTGACAGATGGGTTTCTTAGAGCTGTCACAGCAAGTACCCTGGGACGGCAATCATGAGAAGAAGCATATTTAGACCTCATGCAGTTCTAGGAGGCTATAGCATCATCTCATGTTTCACTGACAACTTATTGGAAACACTTATAGCTCTCCGACATTTGAGAGCTTTATAACCTCAACCATCAGCATGTCATAATGAGTTGGATTAATTAAGGGATTAATGTTTATTTGATTCATAGACTCATCAACACTACAAAAAGTTGAGTGAAGAAACCAGTTTAGAGTAGACATAGTTCAAACCCTTGGCCACGGTTCCTAGTCAAAAAGGGAACATTTCGTCACATGAGCCGATGAGCACAAGCATTTTATCATTTAGAATTAAAACCCGAGAGGTGGATTATGTGCAAACTTAACAAACGATAATAAGAAAGGAGAATACACCATAATGGTAAACAAGATCTACATGGTAGTAAAGCAAGCTTTACTGGGAACCATTTATTCTGTTAGGGCCGAAAAATCAGTAGTCAAGAAATGTTGCAAAGTTAGCCGGCCAACATCAATTGGCCGGCTAACTTAAACTTCCTGCAACGATATCAATTGAAAAATGTCAATAGCAACTGAGTTCATCTGACATATAAACAAAGACTCGGCCAAACACAAAAATTATATTCAAATGGGAGATCATACCTCATCCGGACATATTCTTATCAAGATCGACGTTTTCTTAAATTAGGCTTAATAAAGCTTCGCCACCAAAGCAATGGTTCACTGACATAAGCGAGACCCAGTGATATTTTTTTTGGACAATAAATACATTTGCGCAAAAGGACTTGATGGCAATTTAGTAGCACAATTGATATTTGTGTTTCCATGAAAAATTTCTCATCTTTTGACTTGAGTCTGTTTTTTTCCTTCATAAAGTTATCCGCTTTCAGGTCAAGAGGAAAAATCATATATATACACCAATTTAAGCTGCACCAGAAATTTTCTTTTTCTTGTTATTAATCTTCTTCTTCTTCTTCTTCTTCTTCTTGTATACCTTTCGCACATTCTTTTTAGCTCTCTCTTTAAATTTGAATTTGGCCGAGCTGCTTTCCACAAGGCTTATTTTTTCCTCTTTTCTAGTGGGCTTGAAAACCTCAGTGATCGAGGGATCTAAAACATCGCTTGAGCAGCAAAGATCAACACCCATGTTCATAGCCTCATCCCAAAGCTCTCTACCCATTTCAAAGTCCCCTCCTCTACAGAGCTTTGGTATTAGCACATCATAAACGGGTCCATAACCACCGAGTGAACTTCTTTTCATCCTCTCAAATAGTTCAAGAGCATAATATGGCCTCTCAACTGCGCAGAGAACCCCAATCAAATCATAGTAGAACTTGCACATAGGCATCAACCCTTTCCCAATCATCTCATCAACTAACTTATTTCCTGTACCAAATCTCATGGTTAAATACAACACTCTGATAACTAGATAATAGCTCATCCAATCTGGAGAACACCCTGTTTTCTTCATTCTTTCAAGAATTTGACAAGATTCTTTCACTCTTCTTGCCCTTCCCAGACAAGACAGCAGTATATTGTAACTAACTGAGGTTGCAACAACCTTATGGGACCTCATTTCCATCATCACATTTAAAGCTTCTGGCACAAGACCTGAAGGATTTCTTTTGAGATTTCTCTCACAAAGACACCTGAGAAATGTGTTGTAGCAGAACAAATATGGCATAATACCCGCTGATTTCATCTCTTTGATAATTCTTCGTGCTTCCTTCACATTCTCTTGCTCCGACCATCCATAGAGAAGACTCCTGTAAATGCTTTGTTCCACACCACAAATCTTATCCTTATGGTGCCAAACAACCCCTTCTGCTCTCTTAGCATGGCCTCGGGCACAAAGAGCATTGACAATCGCCGTGACTGTGAAACTATCTTGTGGGCACTTGTACTTCTCCAAGTTCTTGAATATTCCCAATGCTTCATCTTCTCTCCCTAACTTAACCAAAGTCTCAGCAACAGTAGCATAAGTCTGGCTCTCCAACTCTCGACCCTCCTTTTTAAGATCTGAAATCAATATGCCCAGTGCAGTGTGATCCTTCTTTCCGGCAAACACCCTTATTGCGTGGTTATAATCCTTATCTTCTAAATTACACTTCAAATTCTTATGAGACCACAAGAAGAATCTGAGCAATCTTCTAGTGGGTGCTTCAGTTTTGCAAGAATCAATGACTTGAGTAACAAGAGATGACGTCAAAGAAGCTTTGAAATCATTCAGACTTGATTCCAGGTCTTCTAGACCACCAACCGTCCTCGAAACAACAGCAGATAGCTCCCGAAGCTCAGGTGACGCAGAAGCAGTTAACGCAGTGGTAGAGCCCTGGAAGCACAAAAATCGCAAGGAATTTTGGGCAGTGAAGTTTCGTAGCAAGAAAAGTTGCCATTTGGATTTGGGCACGACATACATGATCATTCAGGAAATATATCAAACGGATGGCGTGCACTGCACTGAAGAAGCTTCAAGTTACAAACAATGCTTGAATCAAAATCTAGAGGCCTTATAGGAACTTCAAGAAGCGTGAAAACTGACTAAATTTCGACCCAAAAACTCGCAATCAACAAAACCCAGTCAAAATATATATATATATATAGTAAAATAATAGAACAGAGAGACCACCACAAACCCAACAAAACAGAGATCACTGAACACCAATATTTTACACCAAAAAATAAATAAATAAATAAATAGGAAAAAAAGCTACTAAAGAGGTACCAATAAGCTCCAGAAAAGAGCTTCTTCAACCCCCTACTCCACCTTCATTAAAAATATTTGTATATATTCTTGTAATGTAAAACTCCAGGAAGATAAAGAATTAGCCGAAAATAACTAGAATGAAGTAAACTACGGAATTGGGATGTTCCTTCGAGTTAATGAATAAAAGAAATATCTCTGTTATTCGGCAAACTAATAACCTTAATTGATTGGAAATTAGTAGTTTTTCCCCATTTTTTATTTTTAGTAAATGTATACCATAGTTTGAGTGCAAAATTTGGTTAGAGATTTTTCTTTTTTGGGAGGAAAAATCCACTTGATATGTATACGGTATTAAATGTTTTAAACAGTAACAAAACAAACATTTTTTTTTTTTGGCCATACCTTTATCATTTGATAAATGAATGATAAAATAAATAACTTGCTTAAATAATTAAAAATTTTGTTCCCAAGTTGAGCCAGTGTATTATATTAATAATTTCTTAAAAGTCTTTGGATCCCAACAAATTATAAACTAATAATTAACTAAGTCTATTTTTAAGAAATTTCATACAAAAATTCATAGTATTGAGGAATTTTTTCCTTAGCAACTTCTATTTTCTCTTTTAAACTCTCTCAGAGTAAGTATTTAATTATTTTTTTTCACCTTATACCTAATCTGAATTCAATCTCATCTTTAATTTTTTACAATACGTACACCATATTTGATTATGTGTGCATATATATATATATATATATATTTATATATATAGTGGCAATTACAAATATAATCTCTGTAATTTTTTATTTTTTTAAATTTAGCTATGCATTCTTAGAAATTACATTTCACCAAATGAGATATAAAATAAAATTTTTTTCACCCTTTTAAGCTTTAAATTTTATAAAGTAAGTTGGGTTTGTTTGGATACATTTTTATTTTGTATTCATTATTTTTAAAAATGAAAGAGTAATTAGACTTTCTCAAGTATTTGCTTTAAAAAATCTTTATCTTCCATTTTATTTAAGAAAGCAGAAACAAAAATATATCCGAATAAATCCTAATCGATGAAAAGTTAGCTCTCATTTAGTGTTTTGGGATTGAAATTGTTTCAAAACTGTTTCTAAATTGATAAAGAGTTGTTATCAAATAATCCAATATCAAAAGAACACAATAAGTTAATTTGGAAGCTATTTGGAAATTATTTCTATTTCAATACACTTAGGCTATTTTGGGTATGAATGAAAGAAGAAAAACAAGAAAGAACATAAAAGAAAGAAAATAGGAGCGATAAAAGGGAAAAATGTTATACAATTACAAAGTGGAAAGAAAATTATAAGGAAAAAAATATTACAATTACAATAAATGTAAAATTATTACGTAGTTATTCCCAAATTTTAAAACAAATTAGTATAATTAAAAAAGGTTAATTGTAATTTCACAATTTTAATACTTCCTTTCTTCCGTGCATACCAAATAGGCAAACAGCATGAAGGGAAAATATTTTTCTTTTTATTACACATATTTCTTTCTTTCGTATTTTTCCCTTCGTTTATCTTTTCTTTCCATCCTATCAAATCAAACACAGTCTTGCTCTCTCCTTTCTCCTCTACCAAACCAAGCATTAATTAAGAGTTAATTCTTATTAATTAATTTTTTTCCCTAAATAAAAGCTACAAGAAATATATTTGTGACGCAAAGTTGAATTTAAGAAAAACAAACACTGCAGTGACATATTTGTTACTTATCCATCCATATATATACGAATATATTGAAATGTGAATCGACTTGAGTTTATGCCTTTGATCTAGTAGCTTGACATTTTTTAGTATTTTTATTTCCAGTTTTGTAATTTTTTTGGCAACTAGCTATACTCGTATTAGTAGAGAAAATCATGGGCACGTCTTTATTATCTTATTTCCGTATTTGTATAATAGTTTAAAATGGTTATTGTTTCTACGAGCCGCATGCTAGTATGTGCCCTTAATATATATAAATATATATGATTGTCAATCCAATAAGTATTTTTTTTTTTTTTACTTATAGGTAAGTATTTTTTTTTATCCGTTGGATCACTATTTAATGGTGATCCAATGTTTATAATAAAGTGTATAAAAAGACATGTATCATTAATGCTCTTTCTCTCCCTTATTTTTTACAATAAAAAAATGTGTATGCTAAATTTTCACTGATCAAATTGATACCTATATATAGGTTAAAAAAAAAATACCTACTAGATTGGTACTATATATATATATATATGGGTCATTTTAAGTTTTTTTTTTGGTTTTTCTCCATAGTCAAATTAAAAAATAACTTACAACTATTCTATTATATTTTAATTTTGTGGAGAATCAAAACCATTCTATTCTAATTTTTTAGAATTTTTTTTTCCAATAGGATTTTTTAAGGAAAAATTTTGGAATTATTTTTTTAAAGAAAATTTTTTATCAAAATTATTAGTATTGAATAGTTTGATATATATAAAAACCCATATTACAAAGAAAGTTAATTGCAAGTTTTGTTTAGGAAAACTAAAAGAAAACTATAATTTAAGTCATTGAGAGTTGAGGTTCTATTAACAAAAATACAAAACTAAACCATGATTAAACTAAAGATGTTTCTATATCTCTAAACTTTATAGGAATATTGTTTAACAGAAATTCTCATATATTCTAATCTGGCGTTGACTTAGAAAATTATTTTCTTTTAAAACAACTTCGACAATACATGCATAACGAAATTAGGCAAAGAGGAATTTTGATTTTTCTTCTTCCTTCAACTATTAACTTATCGTGTGAAAACATATTTTATTCATTTATTATTATTTTTATTATTGTTATTCTTGTTTATTATTATTATTATTATTTTGAAAGAAGTGTTATCCTATGTTAAAATAAGTCCACATGTAAAATAAACGAAAATATTAAAAATATTAAGGTAATTAAATATGTAAAACGTGTAAGTAAAAAAAAATGTAACACGTCAAATCACCAAAAAAAAGAGAGATAATTAGAATTTATCAACTAGATAAGTTGTATATAAAAAAATTAGTTAAAAAAATAAGTTAATTATATATAATTAGTATACATTAAAAAGAATTAGTTAAATTAGTTAATCTAGGGGGAAAAAAGAGCATACTTGTAGAAAAAAATTTAAAAGGGGAAAGAAAAATAAACTTGTATACAATAAAGAATGAGAATAAAAATGCAAAAAAGGAATGAGAATGAGAATAAAAATATAGGAATTGCATGAGAATGAAAATAAAAAAAAAAATCAATGAAAAAGGAACTGAAAAAGAAAATGTCACTAATAAGTTATAAATTTTTTTTGTCATAAATATCTTTCTATATTTATATAGGCATTGATTATCTGTTCGTGGAGCAAAAATAAAAATTTTCGAGGGCATATATATATATATTTATATTAACGTTGTAGCAAGTGCAGCTTGAAATGTCCCTTTTGGAGAATGGTAAAACACGAAGTATTGACTGGATCGTGATCATCATGAGCATGGGTATTCATTATGCTTTGAGTAATCTCTTTTATCAGTAGGTGATTCCATCATTGTATGATTAAATTTTAGGTTTTTTTAAAAAAAAAAAAATGAAACTTAACTAATAACCATCACTTATTATAAATTTAAAGGAAAATAACACATCTACACTCTACCAAGATTTAAACTCCTAATCCCCCAAACTTACATACACATCCCTCAAACTTTGGACCAACTGACCTAATCTCAGTTGGCAAATTTTAAGTTTTTATGTATCTATCTTTCATGCATGTAGGTGATAACCATTTGTGCTTCTAATGTGTGCATATCATAATCACTTCTGATCACATCCATTCTTTTTGGATATGATTCACAAGTCATACATGTTTTTCGGTAAAACAAAATTAAAATTATTGAACTATTTAATATTAATTTATTGATATAAGAATAAAAATGAATAATTTTTACTCATTTATCAATGAATAAACAACCCCTCTAAAACAAAAATTTCTCTTAATCTCAACATTATTGTTTCGTAGGGGTTTCACTGCATTACACGCTCGAATGGCAAATAAAGTTCAACAACATATACACCCAATATGAGATTGTCGTCTGTCAATGTCAAAACAATCAATACAAACATAAAACAAGCTAAGGCCGGCTTGCTAATGTGTGAGTTTAAAGTAAATGATGAATAGGATTGCAAGCACAAGAGCAGCTATTATAGACCCAATGATCCATTTGTTCCGGCTCATCCTTCTTGAAATAGCTGTCAGGATCTTCCTGCTCTTGCTGACATTCTCATCCACCCCATGTAGCTGCAAAAATGAGTAGACATTAACAAATTTTCCACCTTGATCATCCCATTTGACATTTAACTATGCAATTCATAGAGTGCTTTTTAATAGGAGCAAATTTCCCACAAAGTTTGAATCTCAAGCCTCGATGAGCCTACAATTGTAAAATATTTAAGAAGCATAAAACTCGAGATTATTTCACGAGTATGGTGGCCTTAAGGGAATTGAACCCCAAATTATGAGCAAATAAACCACATACGTGTATGACAAGGCCCAGGCATTGTTCTTCTTCTACCAACACTCGGGAATACAAGAGAGAGATCACTGGGTTAGAAAGAAAAAATGAAAGCATATTTAGTAAGGGAGCTTAACAAAGACATACCGTCTTGTGGGCATGAAGTAGAGATTGGCGTTGTTGGTGCAAATCCTGGAGAATCGAGACACCAAGTTCTTCTGTTTCCAGCATTGTTCTTCTACTTTCCTTGATTCTGTCACTAGACTGATTTAACCTCTCGGTTGTCATCAACAATCTTCCCCTTTGTTCATTAGATGCCTGTCCCACCCCCATCATCACCCATCAATTTCCATAAAAGTGTACAAAAGATTGAAAAAGGAGTGACCATTAATTAAAACAAGAAAAGTGCGCGTGAAAACGCATCAGAACAAATACCCGAACCAATACATAGAATGGCTTGGATCCTTATAGGAAAAAAGAAGTGATCTTGGTTGAGCATCAACGGCATATATAGCCGATATAGCTCCATTGAGTTAGGACTCAAGAATTTTTTTCAGAGAGGAAAAAAAATCTCTGATATGATCCTATTAGCAAAGATGGACAGGTTGGGATTGTCTAAGAAGGAAAGCAAAAAGAACTATTAGAAAACCAGCTGCAAACTTGGTACACACAGAAGATGATGGAAAATGAGGGAAAAAAAAATCTCTGATATGATCCTATTAGCAAAGATGGACAGGTTGGGATTGTCTAAGAAGGAAAGCAAAAAGAACTATTAGAAAACCAGCTGCAAACTTGGTACACACAGAAGATGATGGAAAATGAGGGAAAAAAAAATCTCTGATATGATCCTATTAGCAAAGATGGACAGGTTGGGATTGTCTAAGGAGGAAAGCAAAAAGAACTATTAGAAAACCAGCTGCAAACTTGCTACACAGAAGAATATGGAAAATCGGGAACCAAAAGAAATCCTAAGCATAGCTGTGTACTTAAAATTGAAGATTTGATCATGGAAACAACATTTCAAGGTCAACACACAGTCAATCAATGAAGATCAGAAGACAATGACGAAAACACACACATATATTGCTTCTCTTGTCGAAAAAATCAAATCCTAAGCAGATTTGATCAGGGAATTGTTAACAACAATTCAAGGTCATTAACAAATATCCAATCAACGAAGACCAAAAAGAATTCTCGAACAACAATCCAAAATGGGTTGGAAAAAGGGGGTTTATATAGATATACCGAGAAAGTATCCGCCATTCCAGACTCCAACAGATCTTCTCGAGCCGCCTGGGAGGAACTCAATGATGAGATTCTCTTAACTTCAGCCTTCAAATTGTTCAAATCGGTTTTGTATTCTCTTAGCTTAGCGAGAAGCATTGCCTTTACACTTGGCTGCAAACTCCTCGCTTCAAGATCCATTTTCCTAAGCTGTTTACATTCGTCAAAATTCCAATCTTTCAATCCACTAATACATACATACACACATATACATATACACATACATATATCCAAGCATACTGGAAAAAACAGAGATCATAATCAAAGAAATGTACCGAATTATCAGCCTCATCCAGCCCTTTTTTAATTTCTGAAATCCTCTGCTTTCTCAGTTCTGTAAATCGTAATCAAATTCACCAAATTCGACCATCATAGAATATATATATATATAAAACCCAGAAGACAAAATGCGAGAAAATTCTCATTGTTACCTCCGTTAAGAGCAGAAGCTGCCGTACATTTCCGGGAGAGATTGGCCGAAAGCTCGCAATAATGGCGTTCGTAACCCTCAAATACCTCACTCATCGTCTCGTTTCGAATTGTGCCACCGACCTAAACCCATATACAGAATTCAATCACTAAAAATTTTCAGATGATAATCATAATGATTGTAACGATAAAAAAATTATTCAGAGCCATATCTATAGATCAAATCAAAACTTGAGGTTTAGGGTTGGACCTGCAATGGAGATTGATTGGAGTTGAGTACGTGCTTGGGGTTCAAAATTTCGTCAAACAGTTTTGAGGTAACGTGGGTTCTCTGCTCCTTTAAAGCAAACTTTATTTTATTTATTTTATTTTATTTTAAACCACATATGAAGGACGCTTGAGATTGGTTGAATTACAACATTTTATGTAAATATAGACCAAATCTTGGTCATCGTTGTCTTAATATGCTGCTTCTCGGGTCATTTTCTAGGTTGGATTTAAAACGATTTGCAGCCGAAAATTGACTCAGGAATAATAAAAAATATTTTCAAAATAATTGACTATATGAGTGTATAATATTAATTTATAATAAATAGGAATAAACAAAAAGAATATATCTAAAACCTCTTGTAACCTTTCACCGGATTATAACTTTTCTCTCTTGTAAACCACAATCTTTTAATCCAAACCTCAAACACAATTAGATGAACGTATGGGGATTGCATATAATTTCTTAAAACTCAAACTTTATGCACTTATAATTTTCTTAACATATGAGATTGCAAGAGTTTGTTCCACAGAGAATAAAAAGATATTCTTTTTTTTCTTTCTAGTTTATAGAGGCTTCGTAGAAAATAATACATTATGTATTCTGCATTTTTTGTTAGGGTTTCCTTTATATATATATATATATTAAATATTTAATAAATAATTATATTAATCAAATTAATATATATAACTTAAAAAAAACATTAACTTTTGTTAATAGGGAAATCTTTCCTTCTTTTTTTTTTTTATTTTAATAAACGTAAACTTTTATATATAAAAATATATATAAATTAGTAGATAATTCATTCCTTTAAGGGAGGGTGTTTCACTTTTAGTCAATTTCCTAATTTTTGTTTATCTCATCATCTGATAATTAGATATTTAAAATTTAAAATTTAAACAAATTAAGAAACTTATTTCTCCATAAATATAAAATAATTAATAACAATTATTAATTACATATATATAAACTATTTATCTAGACAAAGTGTGCAGTAATAGAAATAATGTAATATCCAGTACAATGTTTGTAAGAGATGGAATTGAAGACTTATGGACCTGTAATTCAATCTCTAATAAATTATAACAACTAATTAAACTCTTTAATTAATTTATCTAATTTATTAATTCCAGTATTACTCCACTAAAAATATGGAATTGCACTCTAAAAATTATAAAATTAATTTACTTAGAAAACATTGAGCAGTCCATCGATTTAGTCATTACATGTATTTCAATCCTCCATAGACAATTTATAATTGGAGCTAAGTTATATTCTGTTTACCTCTCTAATTACATCTTTATCCATGTGTACCATTGATTCTCTAATGAACAATTAATTTATATATCTATTATAAACTGAGTATTTAAATTGTTCGAGTCCTGAATCAATATACAAGAGAATCATCTTTCTAGCTTCCTAATGGAAGGAATGAATTTCATATCTATAAGCTACATTCTCAGCTACTCTTCTCATCATACTCCCAATATACAAGTATTTCGGTCTGTTTAAGAAACAAAATTTAACAAGTATGTAAAAGAACATAATATTATAAATAGGAGTCTATAACTACTTACGATTAAGATTGATCTGTATATGATCATCTAGTGACATTATTTGAACTCTCAACAATTAACAGAATTTATGTGAGATTCAGATCATGTCTGGTCCAATCCTATATAATCAAATTATATAAAGTACCTCCATTATGATGTCAACACATCAATAGTCTGGATAAAACTATTACATTCTCAATGTTGATAGACCGTATTAATAATATTTAATTAAAGATCCCAAACTTCAACTAAATATTACAGACTATATTTAGTTTATTATCCATAAATTTAATCCTTATGTATATAACACTTATACATTAAATTTGTGGTCACATAAATAAACTAGGGATTTTCTAATATTTAAAGATATACCAATTAAATACAAATTGAAATAGAATAATGTCATTTTATTAATTCAGCAAATATCCAAAATATATATGCTTTTAGGGCATAAACCCTAACAATCTTTCACTTGCCCTAAAGTAGGTGAGACATGTCTCTCAATCCTAAATCCTCTAAGTGACTCTCAAAGTCAATGGCTTATCAATTTTTGGAACAACTTTCAAATCAGTAACTTTCTGAGCCAAACTGCTTCTTTAGTTGCTTCACAAGCTGCTATGTATTTTACTTCCATAGTAGAATCTGCAGTACTGAATTGTTTAACACTTCTCCAAATAATGACTCCACCATCAAGAGTGAACACTGACCTAGACGTCGACTTTCGAGTATCTTTGTCTGATTGAAAATCGAAATCAGTGTAACCAGTAAGAATCAAATCCTGACTTGAATAAACTAGTATATAATTTCTCATTCTCCTAAGATGCCTAAGAATATGCTTTACCGCTATCTAGTGATCTAATCATGGATTTGATTGAAAACGACTAACTATCTCTACTACGTAGCATATGTCAGGCCTAATACATAACATAGCATACATAAGGCTGCCAACTATAGATGCATAAAGAATTGCTCAGTGAGCCACTTCTTTATATTAGATAATGTTTCCACATCATTCTCAATGAGCAAAATATCATCTACATAAAGAACTAGGAGAACCACTTTCTTGTCTTTGATGTACTTGTATACATAAGGTTTATCAATATTTCGATCAAAACCATAAGATTTAATCGTCTCATCAAATCTTAGATTCCATGATCTTGAAGCTTGCTTAAGTCTATAAATGGACCTAAGTAGCTTATAGTCTTTTTGCTCTTGGCCTTTAGCTACAAAACCTTCTGGTTGCACCATATAGATACTTTTTTCAAGATAGCCATTCAAAAAAACTATCTTGACGTCCATTTTTCATATTTCATAGTCTAAACATGCGGTAATGGATAAGAGGATACGTATGGATTTAAGCATGACTACTAGCGAGAAAGTCTCTTTATAATTAACTCTCTCTTTTTGGGCATAATCCTTTGTCACTAATCTTGCCTTGAACGTTTCAATTTTTCCATCCACACCTCTTTTTCTTTTATAGATCTATTTATATCCAATGTGCCTGACATATTCAGGTGGATCTACAAGTTCCCAGATAGAATTGGAATACATAGATTCTATTTCTTAGTTCATAACCTCTTGTCATTTTTCTTTATCAGAATCTTCTATTGCATGCTTATATGTCAATGGGTCATCTTGGCTACTATCAGAAATAGCAACATGTGCTTCTCCAACTTTCTTGTAGCAAGCAGGTGGTCTAATAACCCTCTCACTATGTCGAGTTGCCAAGGTATTTTGATCTAGAATAGTGGTCTCATAATTTTATCGTTCAACAACTTTTGTTAGTTATGGTCTGATCTAATTAGAAAGTAATTCCTTTAGTATAATTTTATTTCGAGATTTGAAATCTGTCATATAGTCATTTTCAAGAAAAGTGGTATTTGTTGATATAAATATCTCTTTCTCTTGAGGACTATAAAACAAACCTCCTCTTGTACCTTTTGGATAACCTATAAATAAACAAACCACTGTATGTGGTTCTAACTTCCCAGTCTTTCTTTTCAGTACATGTGTCGGGTACCCCCATATGCGGATGTGATATAAACTAGGTTTGCGCCCATTCCACAACTCTAAAGGTATCTTTTGGATAGACTTGGAAGGTACTACATTCAAAATGTAAACAGTAGTTTGTAATGCATAACTCCAAAATAAGAGAGGTGGGGAAGAGTAGCTCATCTTTGATCAAACCATATCAAGCAACGTTCGGTTTCTTCTTTCTATGGCACTATTTCATTGTGGTGTCCCAAGTGTTGTGAGTTGAGATAGGATGTCATTCTCTAGTAAGTGATTCTTCAATTTATTATCAAGGTATTCACCTCCTCGGTCTGATCGAAGGGCTTTTAATGACTTACCTAATTATTTTTAGCTTCTTCTATGAATTCTTTGAACTATTCAAAGGTATCAGATTTTTTTTTCCATTGGGTACACGTATCCATATCGTGAATAATCGTCAATAAATGTGACAAAATTTTTGTAACCACCTCTTGCCTGTACATTCAATGGACCACATACATAACTATGCATAAGCTCAAAGGATTCTTTGGCCCTTTACTGAGAAAGATCTCTTAGTCATTTTCCCTTCTAGATAAGATTCACAAACTAGTAGAGTCCCAAATTTTAGCTCTCTTAAAGGACCATACTTTACAAGTCTATTTATCCTATCTAGATTGATATGCCCTAACCTAAGGTGCCCAAGATATGTATTGTCGTCATGAGAAATTTTTTATCTTTTAGGTTTGGGATGTTCTACTTTAAACATTTTAGTATTAAGCAGCGATTGTTCATCCGGCATTAACATGTAAAGTCCATTCTCTATTTTTGCAGAACAAATGTTTAAACTATTTCTAGAAATAATAATCTCATTATTAAGAAAAGAAACACCAAATATTTGTTTATATAGTCTTGAAATAGAAATCAAATCCCTACAAAAACTAGGAATAAAATAAACATTATTCAATAACAAAAATTTATCCCTAAAATGAAGATAGACGACTCTCATTACTTTTGTTGAAACTTTAGCTCCATTGCTTACTCTCATCGTGAATTCCCCGTCGGCAAGCTCCCTTGAAGAACTAAGCATCTGAACAGAAGAACAAACATGATTAGTGGCTCTTGAATAAACTATCTAGAGAGATATATCAAATAAATCTTCTTCCACTAAATAAGCTTCTAAAACAAGTAAATCATATTTAACTTTCTTCTTCTCTTTCAATTAGGAGAGATACTTGTTATAGTTTCTCTTCTAATGTCCTTCAACTCTGCAGTAAAAACATTTTCCCTTAAGCTTTTTGTCCTTAGAGTTATTTTTCTTGGTGCTCGTATTACCCTTCTTGTTTTTTTAGGCTTAGACTTAAAGGTACCCTTGTTCTTCCTCTTCTTATTTTTGTTAGAGGTAGAGACATTTTTAACAAGTATGTCAAAGAATATAATGTTATAAATAGGAGTCTATAACTACTTACGATTAAGATTGATCTGTATATGATCATCTAGTGATATTATTTGAACTCTCAACAGTTAACGGAATTTATGTGAGGTTCAAATCATATCTGGTCCAGTCCTATATAATCAAATTATATAAAGTACCTCCATTGTGATGTCAATACATCAATAGTCCGGATAAAACTATTACATTCTTAATTTTAATAGACTGTATATTTAATTAAAGATTCCAAACTTCAATTAATTATTACGGACTATATTTATTTTATTATCCATAAATTTAATCCTCATGTATATAACACTTATATACTAAATTTGTGGTCACATAAATAAATTAGGGATTTTCTGATATTTAAAGACATACCAATTATGCACAAATTCAAATAGAAAAACGTTGTTTTATTAATTCAGCAAATATCCAAAATATACATGCTTTTAGGGCATAAACTCTAACAACCTAAACTTCTTGGCTAACCAAATGTCTTGATGTTTCTTGGTTTTAATTAATCATGGGATTAATACATTCGAACTTTAGACATTCCACGTTAAAACAATAAGGTATGGTTATTACCAACTATGTTATTAGAAGAAATAGAGGAATGTGATGACAAATTCAAGCTTGATTTAGTGCTGACGAGAAAGAGAACACAAGTTAGAACTCGTTATCGTTCACATGTATAAATATTTTACTAAGTTGGACTTATACACTTGCCGTCAGACTATGTTTATCAAAAGAAACAGAGAAGTGCGCCGACAGAAATTAAAGTTAGACTTTGGCACCAAACGAGAAGAAAACATGAGTTGGAAGCCCTTTTAGCTTGCATTTATGGGTAGTTTACTAAAAACCGTTATCATACCAAAATAAATTAGAAGAAAGGTGAAATTAGGAAATAAAAGAATCTTAGCTTATATTAGAGGTGCTTAGATGTCAATAAGTTATCCACTAGACACGTGGCACAACACAAAAAAAAATTGTGCCGTGCAGAGATCATGTTTTCAGTTACTATAGGCTCGCATAGTATAATGCATATTGAGCATAAGCTAAACATAAGTACAACATAGCCTACAATGTACGAAAAAGCATCACGCTAGGTATTTAATAATATTTTATTTTAACTCGACAATCTTACATTACTTCTTTTATAAGTCAAAAAATAATAGATAAATAACACTAATAATTATTACTATATAGTTAGGTTAATTTATGTATTAATTCATAATATAAAGTCTCAAAACTATATATAAAAGAAGTGTTCACTTATTCGTTAATTTTAACTATTAGAAATTAGCAATTGATTATAATATAGGTTCATTATGTTTGGCACAATCTGAGCTTAGTATAAGCATGAAAACGACATAAAATTATAATGGCTCATTATGTCTGGCACAACATGAGCTTAGCATAAGCACAAAAACGACATAAAATGTACCTGTGGACCATACCGGGCCTAATATTTTTAAGATAGAAAAGTATGACTATGACACGATATTTTATTAGGTCGTACTAAGTATGACATAAAGTACGAGCATACCTTACTGCTCATGTGTTATGTCAACTCCAAATTTTCATCTAATTCAATCTATTCTCTTTTTAGCATATTATATCTGATCTTCACTATGAGTAGATTTAAAAAAAAAAAATTAATCCAATCTGTATAGAACCAATCTAATTCGTAAATTGTATTGTTTAAGTGGCAAGAGCTCTTTGATTCCAATCTAAGTAGTGTTTGCAGAATTTACAAGTTTGTGGTTCTATAATGACGACTTTCAGGACTGAAAATTAATATAGTGTATAACACTACTGGCCACACCCAAAAGTGTTAGCTTGAATATACTTTTTGGCTCACAAAGTACCAGTTAAATATCCATGATCTATTATCTTCCCAAAGCATACCGATGTAAGACTTGGGGCATTACATAGCAGTTTAACCTGAATTCTTACCACAAGGGTTTTATCATGGGAGCTCTTACTAGGAAATGGACGCCCTCTAATGCAGCAGCAAGGGAAGCATGTGCTGTCCTTTCAGCCATTGCTCCAGCTAAGAGGTTAGGGGTGATGAATACATATCATCCTAGAACTTCAGATTCAACTGTAATGGTTAATTTCCTCAACACATACCGTCACCACCATCTACTCTGCTCTGTGGGAGATAATTGACCCTTTCAATCAGAGTTTGATCGGAGCTGAGTACTTTTGAAGCATGAATAATTTACAAGATCTGTGGATGGTGAATCCTACAATTATTTGAACGAGAGATTAATGGTCACCACGAAACTTACAATAGGAACTTCTTGGGATGCCGGGGGTACCTACAAAAAAGATACTCTGATGCTTAAGTCAATGATTGTGTTAAATAAGAAGAATTCTTATATATTTATAGGAAAGATATTTACGTCTCAATAGGACTCGCCACAATTACCTCATAATATTGAGTAATCAAATTAAATGATAATCAATATACTTACCTGATCTTATGATTCAAAATAGGATAAATAGAATTAAATAATAGATATGCTGACTTGGTTAAAATCAATTAGAATCTTATTTGAATCGGGTATCTACTTGAGCTTTCCAAGATATGGCTGACTACAAATTTGAGCTGTACATTTATTAGTCAGCTAGAAACTCCAGCTGGCACGTTAATTTCCTGCTGAAACCATCTACCCTTTAAAGTCTTCTTGGACATGAGGACCAATGAATTTTGAGGAACAAAACTTAACCTCAACAATTAGCCCCCTACTCCTTAGTTGAGTTTCACTCGAACATAAAGAGTAGATGCCTACTTATTATCCAACTCCTAGAGCCAGAAAATGACGTTCCATCTCCAATCTTGATACCGTGATTCCTTGATCAAAAACCAACTAAACCCAATCAACTTGAAATAAACTTGCAATTTTAATGCTATATTTAGAAAATCTTGACCTTGCCATTCTCTCACTTCCTTGAAACCTGAAATATAACGCTTAGCTCTAAGTCCAATTTTAGCATTTCGTTTTAGCTTCTGCTTAAAAACTATACTCTTAATTCCAACAATTCAAAACCATATTATTTTGACCATCAAAAAGCACTAAATCTAATTGCAAATTTGAGCATGCCAAAGTCACTCTTGCTCTAACGAGAATAGTGAGTTTTGCTTGACTCATAACTCGAGCATGCTTATTTCTTTCTTACACTAACAACTATTACGTACTTAGTCTAGCTTCAAATGAGAATAAAGTGTGAGTCCATTCAAAACTGATATCCACTGGAACTTATGCTTGCCAACCAAGCATGACATATGTCACCTACCTATTGCGCAAGATACCAAGATATGGATTGAGAAATCCCAACTCTTCACCTGATTATAGCCATTAGATCAAAGCAATCTTATATATTTATTTAAATTTCAAAATTTGATTCTCCCTCTTCATTGTACTTGATTTGATTTGAAATTCAAATCCCACAACTACCCTACCTCTCTATATATAGAACTCACCTCCATCTCTCATTTCCATTCAAATCCTTATTCTCACTCAAAACTCTTCCATTTGCACTCAAAATTTCCTCCACAATATTGTCTTCAAGTTCTTCATTCTCCAAGCAAGTTCCTCAATATATTTTTTTATATTATTGTTTCTCTTTCTTTTTTTGCATCTCTTTGCACTAGATTTTTGTGTTATTGTTTTTTTTTTTGTTTGATCCAATTTTACTCGCGATATTCTACAAAACATGTTATCAGAAAATAGTATAGATGCATGTTTAACAAACTCTTCGCCCTATTCTACAACTTCTTCTCCGACCCTAAAGCTACCAAATTTTCAGTCATCCAAAAATGATCTTGTACAAATGTCGGACCACGAAAATGACATATCAAGAGTATTAGGTTCTGATAGACTTGAACCATCCAAAAATCTTGCTTTAAAAATGTCTTCATCTCACGTAGAAAAAATTAAAGTTCTTTACAACATTCCGTCTTCGGTTTAAATACGACTTCCAAACTTTTCTGAATGAGCCGATACAAAAGTTGAAGGCTGGACTTGTTTATATGAGATTACATTTAAATTGGGTTTTTGATGCTCGCTTCCATCTTTTGTTCGAGACGTACTCCTCTACTACAATATTTGTCTTGCTCAATTCATGCCAAACTCATTGAGGTTAATGTTATCGATAATTTTGATTTCTAAATTCGAGTCAACTGAGAATTTTCTTTCTTGCTATTGGCTCAGAGAAAACCCTAAGGATCCAGGTCGGTATACATTTTATCATAGGAAAAACAAAAAACTAATTGACGACTCAAAAGCTCCTGACAAAGGAGAATATTTTCTATTTCTTCGTATCTTTAAATTACTAAATCGGACTAAATACTTCAGACAAACCTCAAGTTTGCTAATCTTGGGGTAGTTCTTGTAATTGTTGCCACAAGTAATTTCTTACGTTATTAGTTTGCTAATCTTTTAACATTTTTCCTTTTTGCAGGTTGCTCATCAAACAACCTTCCTTCAAATGGTCTAGAATCATCTGAACAGATCGCAAAGTTCAAGAGGGCATGAATAGGAGCATTCAAAACTTGCTCACTGAAGAGAACCTCTCAAGATCAACACTTTAGAGTTTGGTACAAAAGATTCCATCAGGTATTCCAATTAGACTTCCTCTTTATTTCAACTGGATTACCGTTATTCATTGTGCTCTACACAAACTATATGGTTAGCCTTCAATAATACCTCCCATGACTAAGAACGAGTAATGCTTCGTAGAAGATATCATGAAGCATGTTCCAGTGAAGCTACCTATTAATATTGAGGAAGCCAAGGCCCAAAGACTAGCTAGGAAGAATAGGAAGTCATATGGGACAAACCTATGTCCGCAAAGTAATATGTCCTCTATGCCTAAACATGATGAAAAGCTCCATCTCAAGATAACAACATGACAAATTCACCTTTAGTCCACCAGCTGGACATCGATATGGAAGGTGTTCCTCTAGCTGGTTGCAAAAGAAGACGGAGTGACAAAGAGCTCGAGAAGAACATAGATCAACTTGTCAGTAACATTCCAAAGAACTCGTCTCTAGATAAGAATGCTTATGTAGCTTAAAAATTCATGCATGGCACCTTTTCCCCCAGAGACGAAAAGAGCCTTCATAAGAAAGGAATTAAGGCTCTTATTGCTAGCTCCCAAATAGATGTGATTAAGGTAATCTTCTGTGTTTAAATTATTATAGTTATCTCAAAAAATAGTCATGTATGAGATTTTTCTTACTGAAATGTATGATGGATACCTAAGGGAAAAAGATCTCGTGAAGCAGCACGAATTCTCTTTTAAACGAGCTCGTAAACAGAAGAATGAGCTCAAAATTCAACTCAACTTGGCCAAAGACAAAGTCACTGAGCTTGAAAAAAGATTGAGAGAGCAATAAGAACTCAATAAAACCCTTAAAAAGGAGCTTGCAATACTTAAAAAGGAACATGACTCTCAAACCTATGAGGTGAAGCAATTGAAGGATAATAACTTGTCTACTTATGAAGATGGCGTGTTGAGAGGTCGTTATCTCATCTTTAAGCAATACAAAGAGAAAGATATTTCCTTATGGAATGTCGATAAAGAAATTCAGGAATACGAGAAGATGGATGAGGAAGATGACAAGAAATCTGATACTTCATCTAAAGCTTCAACTGAATCACTTTCTTCCGGTCGTGGCGAGAATTTAGTACTCAATACAGCAGACGGTGCTGAATGAAACTCCGTCTCACCACTCAAAGTGTTCTATTTTTTATCTACTAGTTTCTATTTTAAGGTCTAAAGTTATGTATGAACTATCCAGCTAGAAGATATTATTAGTACTCAAATTAAGTTAAATGAAAATTTTGTACCTTTATGCAAATGAATGACAATGCAAATGAATGACAATCTTCCAAACTCTTGAGCAACACCATAATAAGTCGGATATAGTTCCTATATAATATCAGTACCATCTATTCCAAATCATATCGCCTATATTTTGCAAAGGAACAAAATAGGTGATTTCGTAATTTCTTTCTTTCTTTCAAGCTAAGTCTTTGCCTCGTCTTGTAATACTTTCCTTGTATTTTCTTGTTAGATAACAAATTAATATAAAGCAATTAAATTTTAAAATCAAACTTGTAAAATATGACTTTGAATCGTCATTATATTATTACAGCTTCCGAAACTCATTTGAAACAGAGAGGAATTTGAGCTCTTAGAACTCATTTGGAACAGCAAAGAATTAGAGCTTTTGGCTATCTTCCGTACACCTTGCCAAGAAGATTTAAAAGTATTCATCAGAGAGGGCAGTTCTTGGAACTCATTTGAAACGAGAACGAATTAGAGCTCTCAGCTATCTTCCACACACATCTTGCCAAGAAGATTTAAAAGCACTCATCAGAGAGGACAGCTCCCGGAACTCATTTGGAATAAAGGGGAATTAGAGCTCTCGGCAGTTATCATTCTCCATGTCAAGAGGATTTAAAAACACTCATCGGAGAAGGCAACTCTTGGAACTCATTTAGAATAGGGAGGAATTAGAGCTCTCGATAGTTATCTTTCTCCATGGCAAGAGAATTTAAAAGTACTCATCGGAGAAGGCAGATCTTGGAACTCATTTGGAACGAGGAGGAATTATAGCTTTCGATAGTTATCGTTCTCTATGTCAAAAGGATTTAAAAGCACTTATCGAATAGGGAGGCTCCCAGAACTCATTTGGAATGGGGAAGAATTGTTGATGTAATCTCAAATTGAAACGACTAAAATCAAATTCTATATGACCCACCTAAGAGATCAAGCCAAATATTCCAATGAGATCAAGAATCAAAATATTCATACCTTGTTTAACATGTTATTTTTCTTACAATTCGTTGCTTGCCAGCATGTCCTTAATGTCAATATTAGCAAAGTTAACCCTACCAATGCAAAATGAAACCAAATAGAATTTTTTTTAGTGAATCGGGGCTGCTCCTATTTATTATATGGGCTACCTACATACCCCACCTCGAGAATCAAGCCAAATGTAGTTCTAATTACAATCTAATTTTGGACTCTAATAATTTAAATAAAAACTAAATTCAAATGTATTGAAATTGTCTAACTAATAACTGACCAAAAGAAAACAACATTCCAACAAGAAACGACTAAAAATCAAATTCTAAAAAGAAATACTAAAACTTCTAAATCACTCTAGATGAACTAATGCATAAATGCAATACTTCCTAAGGTGAATAATGTTCTAACTCCTTGGCACTTCTTTTCCAACCATGGTTTTGAATCGGTAGACTCCTTGAGCGACAACTTTTGAGACTTTGTATGGACCTTCTCAATGAGGTCCTAACTTTCCTATTCCATGCTCTTGACTATTCTGAAAAACTTTTCTCAACACTAACTCTCCAACTTGAAATGATGTGGGCTTAACTTTAGAGTTATAATACCTCATCGTTAATTGTTGGTAAGATGCTAGTCGAATGATAGCTTGCTCTCTTTTTTTCTCTAAGAATTCTAAACTCACGACCCTTAATTCATCATTCTTCTCTTCTATGAGATGTTCAGTCCTGACTGTAGGAAGTTGAATTTCAATCAGCATAATTGCTTCTACCCTGTACACCATAGAAAATGGAGATTCACATGTTGTCGTCCTCGATATAGTTCTATATGCCCATAACACTCCATTTAACTCTTCCACCCACCTTCCTTTGGCTTGTTCTAACCTCTTCTTCAAAGTATTCATAATGGTCTTATTAGTTGCCTCTGCATGTCTATTGCCTTGAGGGTATCATGGCATAGAAAAACTAAGATAAATCTTCCAATGGTTGCAAAAGGATTGAAACTTTCCTACTGAAAATTAAGGCTTATTATTTGTTACAATCTCCTTCGATACTCTAAACCTGTAAATTACATGTCTCCATATGAAATTTTCTACATCACTTTCCTTTACTTGAGTGAAAGCTTCAGCTCCCACTCATTTAGATAAATAATCTTTTACGACCTACATAAACTTTTTCTACGCTGGAACTTGTAGTAATGGTCTAAAAATATCGCTTCTCCAAACCATGAATGGCCAAAGACTGGACATTACTGACAAATGCCCAGCTGGTTGGTGAATTGTTGGAGCAAAGTGCTGACATTTATCACATTTCCTCATGTATTCCTCGGGATCCTTTAGCATTATGATCCAATAGTATCACAACCTTAGTGCTTTTTGGGCCATTGAACATCCACTTGAATGGTTCTTGCATTGCCCTTCATGTATCTCGCCTAAAACATATTTTCCTTCTTCGAGAGTAACATAACGAGAGTATGATCCAAAGAATGAATTCTTATACAACTTTCCATTAATAAGTGCATACTTTGTGGCTTGAGCTTTCAATTTTTGAGCCATCCTTCTATCCCCAATGATTTTTCAATCTTGAATATATTCTAAAGATTAGAGTCATCTAGTTTTCTTCTGCCTCTACTATTTTAACTTCACTTTTTTCTCTTAGTATCTTTGTGCTTGGCCTTTCAAGAAATTCAACTGGAATAGTTTGGCTAAAATGAAACTTTGTGGTTGAGCCAAGATTAGCTAATGCGTCAGCATGTGTGTTCTCTCCTCTTCGTACTTGTAGTATTTTATAATGCTCAAACTCTTAAACAAGTGAATTGACTATCTTTAAGTAGGCTGACATGTTTTCATACCTCACAACATAGTCTCCTTTTATTTGGTTAACAATCAATTGAGAGTCACTCCTTTTATCTCGTTAGCAATCAATTGAGAGTCATTGGACACTATGATTCTTCGTGCTCCAATCGTTTTAGCTACTTTTAGCCCAGCTATATCTTCATATTCGGCCTCGTTATTGGACGCCTTGAATCTAAGGCAGAAGGATTGCTCAAAAATTACTCCATTTAGTGTGGTAAAGATCACGCCAATTCCACTTCCTTTTACATTAGACGATCCATCGACTTCGAGCTTCCAATCTCCCGTAGTCTCCTTCAAAACTCCTTCAGTAGTACCTTGATCAGTCATCTCAGTAACAAAATCAGCCAAAACTTGTGATTTTATAGTTATTTGATTTTGGTAAGCCAAGTTAAATTTGCTTAGCTCAACTACCGATTTAGTCAATCTTCTTGATACTTCTGGTTTATGAAGAATAGCTTGAAGCAGATGAGAAATTCCCCCATAATTGGATGACATTGAAAATAAGGCCTCAGTTTCCGAGCGGTTGTGACCAATGTAAGAGCAAGTGTCTCTATCATTGGATAACATATTTTAGCATCTTGGATAGTTCGGCTCACATAATATATTGGACATTGCAACTTCCCATCTTCTCAAATCAGGTTCATACTAACAGCATTGTTTGAGACAACTAAATATAAGAATAATGTTTCTCCATCAACCAGTTTGGATAAGAGTGGTGGTGTTGTTAGATATTCTTTCAATTTCTTGAATGCATCTTCACACTCGTCATTCCACTTAATTCTTCTTTGATTTCATCTGAAAGAAGAGATCCAATTTGAACCGCATAATATGGACTGTCTTGATCGAGCATTACTTCGTCTAGCTCCTCTGACTTTGGCGCTTCCCTAGTTTGGTTGGATGAACGATTTTTATCCTTTAGTTGATATAGTTCGAGCTTCTTATTTCATATTGTAGTTTGATAGCAGCTTCTTGTAGCAGTCTAATCTTCTTTTATCTCCTTTACTCCTCTTTTGGTAGGAAATCTAATAATTTGGTGGTAAGTTGACGATACAGGTCGCATCGCATGAATCCATGGTCATCCCAAGATGATATTGTAAGCCGACAGGCAATTAATGACTATGAACTTAGTCATTAGATTTTCTCCTTTAGCATAGATAGCGTTATTTTCCCCACTGCTGCGGTCTGTTCTCCATCAAATCCTACCAGCATGGTTTTAACATTTTCGATTTTCTCTTCATCTATTTCCATATCCTTTAATGTAGAAAGGAATAAAACATTTGTAACTCCCATTATAGATTAGAATGCATTTAATTAGGTAGTTAGCTATATTTAGAGTAATTATGAGGCCTACACAGAGAGGAAACTTCTTTAGTGTTAAAAGATAATTGTTTAATCAAGAGGAAAATCAGTCGGCTCAAAAGTGGGTGCAATATCTTTAGCCTTTCTAATGTATTGTCTCATAGAAAGAATTAGAAGTCCCACTGTAGACTGACCCTCCATAAATCATGTTTACTACTCGATGAGTATCTAGTGGAGGTGCTATAGCCTCTTTTTGCTTGGCCATATCTTCTAGTATCTTTTTTTATCTCTCTGATAAGAACTCGCACAAGTGTTCTTTTTTCAGCAATTCTACTATCTCAAAATGTAATTGTCTATATTCTTGAGTAGTATGTCCATGATCTCTATGAAATTCGCAATGCCTCAGTTAGTCTTTATCTTCAGGGTTAGAGTATAGCTTTTTTGGCCTATTAACATCATTCCTTTCTCGGAGGTGAAAAACCACTAAATCCATCGTTGAATTTTAAATGGATAATCAGGCTTGGGAATTCTATGTGATGGAATTCTTAGCCTCCTATCTTCCCTTCTTCTCTATTGATATCTCCTATTATCTTCCCATATATTTCTTCCTCTTTTGTCTCCTACATACTCTGATTGAATGTCTTTTATCTTTGGTAGTCCACAATGTAGAAACGCTTCATCTTCTTCCAGTGTGATGAATCCACGGGCACGTTGTAAGCCCTCTTCCATAGTAAGCACTTCCTTAGTCGTCAATTCTTCATATAGCTTTGAGTCATGAATTAATCTTCTTCTAAATGCTTCAACTGTTGTCCCTCCATCAAGTTTTGGGACCTCAATCACTGCACTATTAAACTACTTGACATAATCTTTTAATGATCAATTCTTGTGTTGCACGATGTGGAACAAATCGTTAGGCTTCTTTCCCAACTTCACTAATCGAAAAGTTGTTCATAAACTTCTTCGTGAGATCTGAGTATGATAACACAGATTCTGTCTCAAGATTATAGAGCCACTTTAAGGTTGGCCCTTTTAGGCTTTGAGTGAATGTCTTACACTTCATTGCATCTAACTTCTCGAGCGGAACAAAAATAGTCTGCATCAATTACTCAAAGTGGCAGACATGTTCGTAGGGGTTTGTAGTTCCATCATAGTCGCGTAACACTACTAGCCATACCCAAAAGTGTTAGCTTGAATATACTTTTTGGCTCACAAAGTACCACTTAAATATCTATAATCTATGATTTTCCCAAAGTATACCCAATGTGAGACTTGGAACATTATATAGCAGTTTAACCTAAATTCTTACCACGAGGGTTTTATCATAGGAGCTCTTACTAGGAAATGGATGTTCACTAATGCAGCAGCAAGGGAAGCATGCATTATCCTTTCAGCCATTGCTCCAGCTAAGAGGTTGGGGGTGAAGAGTACATATCATCCTAGAACATCAGATTCAACTGCAATAGTTAATTTCCTCGACACACGCCGTCAGCACCATTTGCTCTACTCTGTGGGAGATAATGGACCCTTTAATCAGAGTCTGATCGGAGCTGAGTACTTTTGAAGCATGAATAATTTACAAAATCTGTGGATAGTGAATCCTACAATTATTTAAACGAGAGGCCAATGGTTACCACGAAACTTGCAACAGGAACTCCTTGGGATGCCCGGGGTATCTATAAAAAAGTCACTCCGACACTCAAGTCAGTGATGGTGTCAAATAAGAAGAATTGTTATATATTTATAGGAAAGATATTTACTTCCTAATATGACTCTCCATAATTATCTCATAATATTGAGTAATCAAATTAAATGATAATCAATATACTTATCTGATCTTGCGATTCTGAACAGGATCAATACGATTGAATAATGGATATGTTGATCTGATCAAAATCAATTAGAATCTTATTCGAATCGGGTATCTACTTGAACTTTCCAAGATATGGCCATCTCCAAATTTGAGCTGTACATTTATTGGTAAGCTAGAAACTCCAATTGGCACATTAACTTCCTGTTAAAATCACTTACCCTTTAAAATCTCCTTGGACATGTGGAACAATGAATTTCGAGGAATAAAATTCAACCCCAACAAATATCCATAGAAGTGCTAACTTTGTGGCACATAACTTGGCGAAATGGGCAGCGTCCTCGTTAGAGTTGGGCAGTCTTGTTATTAACGATATCCCAAAGGAAATCTTCGCTGACTACCTGAAGTGGCGTTGGTGAATTCCTTCCTCCTTTTGTTGGTCGGGTTCAGACCCTCTGTTTTCTTTTTTTCTATATTTGGTTGGTTAGTTTGTTTTTGATGCTGTTTTTGACATGTTAGTTTCTGAATGTAGTTTTGTCTCAGACCTTTGTTTTGTAATCTTATTTTATCTAATCCAATAAATCTCTGTAGTCCTCCAGGCAGCTTGGCCAAGGGCCACTTTTTAGCCAAAAAGATGATATATGTATGTACATATACACATGAGAATTTGCCTATAAAAAAGAAAACAAAACAAAAAGATGTTTTCTGAAACATGAAAGACTTAAATGGGAGTAATTTGGGCCAAAATAATTTTTCCAGGGGATGTCACAGTATCATGACGAATAGTAACACAAGACCACAAATTTCTGCCATTTTCAAGACCAATCACCGGGCCCTAATGTAGGGACAACCATTGGCGAAGGGAGGAAAGGGCAAGTGGGGGCCATGCTCAACTTTTTATTCTTATTTTTGACTTTATGCAGAATTAGATTTTTTCCTAATTAGCCCTTATTGATATTTTTTTCCTTCAACTATGTCCTCGTAATGTTATGTGAATTTTTACTTTTATCCTCTCTGAGTATATGTTTTAGTATTAATTTGTCTTTTCCCATTCAATTTTATAAAACAAACTTTGAGTAAGAAAAGTGGGATTTGGAAAGACTATACGTGTTCCTCCACAATAAGAAAGTGAAGATGAAAAAACTGGTAGTTCTCTTATAAATCCTTCGGTGTGCTTTTTATCTTTCACATTTTTTAGAAAAACAAAGCGAGATTAGTTTTTACTTTTGTGTCTGATTGTAAAATCCTTAAAAATGAGAAAATTTTCACTTTGAAAAATGCTAAAGAGCCACACTTCTAAATTTTCATGTGAAAGCACAAATGTTTCACTTAGCACTTCTCTTTCATTTTTTTTGTAGTTTGTTTTTTCATTTCTTTGTTAAGCAAGTCACTCTATTTTTGTGTTATTATTGTATCTAGAAATATTGTGTTATCATGAAACGTAAATATAATTTGTTTTTTCATTTCTTTGTTAAGCAAGTCAATCTATTTTTGTGTTATTATTGTATCTAGAAATATTGTGTTGTCATGATACGTAAATATAATTTCTTACATTCCGCCCTGACTAAAAAAAGAGTCCTGACTTTGCCACCGGTGAAAACCCGTCAAAAATATTTTGACACCCTTAAAAATCATTCTCCAAATAGTTTTACTCCTAGATTAGTCATTTAACCGCAAAACACTATTAATCAGGTCCATTTCCCAAACCCAAAATCGGACGACGAGGTGTGAAAATAGCGCACTTATTTTGTGTTTTGACAGTCCAATAGGCTGAATGGTAAGGAGGGCCCTTTATGTTGGACAAATCCCAAGTAGTTGTTGTTTATAAATTTGCCAACGAATCGACTTAATGGCATAGAATACGGAAGAGGATTTGCTTTCACTCTCTTTTAGAATTTTCAACGTTTATGACATAATCAATGCGATCAAGGAGAGAATTGGGGTTTTTTTTCATTAAAAATGTCTCTAGGAGAGTGTTTCTTTTTTTTTTTTTTTTTTTAATTTTAAAATGCTTTAAACTAGTGGACAAACTCTTCTTAGCTCGCTCCATTTAAGCTATTTAGTTGTGACTAACCCCAACTCTTTAATGTTTCTAGTACTGTTGTTATTATTATTAATTAGATTACTTAGGAATTGTATTTGGCTAGACCATAGTCATAATTCATGCCAAGATTATATGGCTATACGAGGCCCAAAAGCCGAAGGAACAACCAAGCGTTGATGCATATGGGTTTTCTGACAAACTACAGACGACCATCAAATTCGGTTTTGACATACAATTGCTTAGACCAAGTACGTTGAATTACAGAGTAACTAGGCGACTAACATAATCTCCTATAAGCGAAAAGAAAAATACTGATTCAATGTCCTCAACGTTTCCAAATTTCTATATCAGCTACACGTAAGGAGAGCAAGCACAAGTGCACAACCATACATTCGATAATCATTTGAACGAGTTCCATACGGCTTAAGATAAGGATCAGGATCTTCATTTGAACGAGTTCCATACAGCCAAGGACAAGGAGGTCAAGAACAACTTAAATTCGATATTTTTCATTAAAATGCAATTCCATACAACATAAAAATTTCTGCATTCTATGAAATTTCGATAGTTCGTCGTTAAAAGTCCGAAGACTAACCGCTTACTTGCTTTGATTTCAAACATGGAAATGACTGAAGAACAAACCGCTTGCAATCCCACCATGGACAATTTCTGAAGCATACATCCATTTTGTGGGAAATATTTTGATCGGAGAACTCTTAGCTGGTGCAACTTTTGAGCATCCCAAAACTTGTACTCCAACATACTGACTTGCTTCTTGCTTACAAACAAATTCCATATTGACCTGTGTCCTCTCAATGATGCATTTCTCAAAATTAATGCAGCACCAGTTCCCAGTCATCCAATACGGAGAGCAGGTAAAGATGCAGAAACTCCATGAGACAATTTAAACAAGAGCAAAGGAAGTATCGCATCTTACGACTTGAAAGTATCCTCCCTCAATAACCAGCAACATAATATTAGTACCCAGAACCACCTTCTTCTGGTGTAGAATCCATAGATACAAGCGCCTCTTCATCCTCTTCGTCTTCGTCATAATCCACAGAAGCAGGTTGCCCATTAAGATCCACATTTACACCATTAACTTTCCTCACAAACTGGCCCCGAACACGAGGCCTCCTTTCAGCAAGTTTTTTCCGATTAACATATCGTATCTTTTTATCAAAACAGCGCTCCTTCCTTTTTTGCCTAAATTTTATCAAAGCAGCCTCTCTTCTATCGACTTTATTTAATTTCACTTCATTGGAAGATGAACCTCCAAAAGACGGCCATGAATGATTTGTAGGCATCTGACCAGGTTGTAAGCATATGCTGACTGGGTAATAGGAGAATGATGTCATCCCAGTTAAATGAGGAGGACATTGTGGAAGATGATTGTAATGTGGCATCATTACTGTGGTAGCACGATTTTGCATCTCATGAAGATTCTTTTGACTCACTTGAGCTGACGATGAAATCATAACTTGATTAACAACGCCTGACATACAATACGGATAAGCTGCTTGAGTAGGTAAGTTAGAGTCCTCATGTTGAGGTCCATTTCTTTGATGCACTCGTACTCCATTTCCTTCTTGTGCTTCCACTCCATTCCCCCGATGCACTTGCACATGGGAGAATCTTTCTTTCATAAAATTGTCTTCATTTGGAAGTTCCCTTTGTGCAGGTGGGGTACAAGATCTCTCCAATGAAAGAGAATCTGGAACGCTAGTACTGCTAGGTACGTCATCTCCTTGTGAATAGCTTTCCCATGCCTCTCCATTTTCATGTACGTGGGTATCAACAACCGCTGGGTTACCACATGCCTGACGTTTCTCATCAAGTCTCAAATGTTGAACAGCATGGGCTTCAACATGAGCAGCTTCTTGAGCATTGTTTTTTATTATGCTCGATTTCACATAGGTAAAAAAGGCAGACGACTCACCAATCTTTAATTCGCTCTTTTTTGGGCCAGATGAAAATTTCCCTGCCGGATATTATCAAAGAATGTGTATTACATATATGCATAGATAGTTGGACATATAGGTGTAACTGCAAACAGATGACACAAGCAAATACACACACATAAAACTTTTTAAGTGAAGCGCCTGAAGAAAAGAAAGTACTTGTGCCACTTCCTTCTAGAAGAAATTTTTCTAAACTAAAATTACAGAGGTCAAATGTTCCACATTTTTCAGATATTGGTGAAATCGTGTTTGTGGTACATGATATCAATTCCAAACTCTCTTTCGTCATGATGAATGACTCCATTAATGTAATGATTAAACTTGTACAATATCACTAACAAATATCAGCTTTTTGTATATTTATATTTATTCCAGTCAATTTACTGAACAAACAGAAAGTATTCTGAAAGCTAACTACTATAAAAACTCAATAAATGAATATTTGATAGATTAATAACCTCAGTTAAATAATAAAAATCTTTCGATCCCAACTTGGGCCAATGTACAAAATTAATATTCTCGCTAAATGCATAAGATAATAATTGTTTTGTAGTTTATATAAATTAATAATTGATTAAATACATAAAAGAAAACACAAATATTCACAATATTAATGAATTTTTTCTAAATAACTTCTATTTTCTTAATTTTGTTCTTCTCGAAATGCATCTAAAGTTGTTTACTAATTATTTGTACTTAAATTGAACTTAGTCGCACTGATTTTCATAATTCATATAGCATATTCAGTATATGATTTGGAATCTATTTGTAATGATTTGGATTCTAAAAGTAAAATTAATAACTCTTTATAGATATTATATTCAATGTATATGAAACATCTTGAAATATTATATCTTACAAGGTCTTAAATTTTAAAGTTACGTTTATTGTATGTATATCTACATATTAACTTTTTGATGTATATACTAAAAATTAATTTTCAGAATTTTATTTATGTGCAAACAATGTGTATTAACTCTTAATTATATACATGTTAACTTTTAAACTTCTTCACATGCATACATTAACTTTGATTATATCTAATTTTTATTATTATAAGTCATACATGTATCTTAGAGGAAAAAAGGTACAAGTATTAAACTCATACTACTCTTTTAAATATTTAAATATTTATTTACGGATAAATTAATAAATTAGTCATTTATCGATAAATAAAGAACCTCTATAAAATAATAATTTTTCCTAGTCCCAAGAGTATTAATTTATAGAGGTTTTACTGTATACGTATATGACTCCATATCGTGAACAAACTACAGAATTTATTAGATCGGAAGTTAGAAAACATAAGAAAGACCATAGAAGACTAAAACTGATGCTACCAGTGACATTCTTTCAGTGAACCCTAGTGTTCCTAGTAGTTGAAAACTCATTTCATACAAGCTACACAAATTGAGAGTAATTACTCCACATCTAACACACATACGGAAACAAACTCACGACCAAGAGATGTCTTGGGTTGAAAAACGGATACAGAAGGCCAAACATTGGCAAAAGCTACAGCAGAGTGACGATCGGCTCACCTGTTTGGAGGTCACTAATTCCTTGCACATCAAACCGATATTCCAATAGATTGGTATGAGGCTCTATAGAAGTGGCAACAGCAGCAGCCTAAGACAAAAGAACATATAAATGCATGAGATTAAAGAGTATTAATGATTACCTCGAAATCTATCACAATATGCTTAAAGAAATCTCAATACAAGTAAACCTTAGATCATTACTGCAATGGCCCGAGGGGCATTTGGTACTCTAGTTCTCATAATTTACAGATAGGAGAAGATCAGGTGATAGAATCAAAAATAAAGGTGCATCTTAAATGATAGATTGGCACAAACACTATAGCAAGCAAACATGAAAGAGGGAAAAAAAATCTGTACATATGTTTAAATAGTTCCTTCCAGGTACCAAACGATGAAGCAGTATACACATCAAAGAATAGAGCAATCATCTGATAGACGAGTAGAAAAGTGTGTTTGTGTGTTATTTGTGACTACGCAGAAGTAGAGCTTCAAAGTTCCATCAACAATGTTATCCACAATCAATATAAAGACCGAAAAAGCTTGAAACACATCAAATGAAAATTTCATACTCAAGGAAATAATTCAATTAAATTATCCAATAATCAATTCAATAATCATGATTTTGAACAAGAAACAGTGATAGGAGGCCATTGGTCTCATAAAAATTCAATTCGGTCCTACATGTTTGAGTTAATAGAACATCTTTATTGTAAACTCACTTCTCCATCTTCCTGAAGACCAGACATTCCCATATCTGGATTGGTATTTTTGCGTGATTTGTCATCTGTGTCATCTGAGAACAAGGTGGTACTGTTGGTATTAGCATCACTAGGGTCTGACGCCACTAGATCAAATTCATAGTTCAAGATGTTCTTTTCAGCAAGTCCAAGCTGCCAAACATATATACAAGTATATCAATATGATGCAACAGACAAAAGCTGTGGCTACCACTAAAGCTTCATAGCTCTATATGTGTGTATGTTATGTAACAGATGCATAAAGGTAATCCTTGGAATCAGCAGGGACCACTTTAAGCTTCATGTTGCATAGGCAAAGTGGTAACACTATTTGCTTCTTCAGAGTTACCCAGAATATGATATTCAGGGAAGGACCCATAAGAAAGTAATAGTAGTAAAGCACATCAAATCCCACACCATTTCCAAGGATCACGCCAATTTTCTTCCTTGCATCAGCATCGTATCTACATTCTAAGTATTTGGATCAAGAACAATTGGCAGAAACTAGAAGGAGACCAATAAATGGAAGTTAAAAGAACAGGTCAAAAAAACACATTAGATTACGCAAACTGACCATACGCCTTCGCCTCCACATGTGTGTCCACAAGTTCAAAAGTTCATTAGTTCGTAAAGGCTTTACAAGATAGTCTGCAGCTCCAAGCCTCAGGCACTTAACAACAACAGAGATCTCATCTTGTGCTGACATCACTAATAAAGGAGAAAAGTTCTATGATGAGGATACATGAATGCTACACCTTGATGAAAGAAATTTCAATGTATGGTGAAGAGGGGATGCTGGGAACAGGACATCTTACTGATCACAGGAATGCGTCGCAAGTCTTTATCCCGAGTGATGTACTTCAACATCTTCATGCCTTTGGCCATAGGAAGGTCAAGATCAGAAAGTATGATATCTATATCAGGCCCCTCTGCATTCAGTGCATCAATCACCTGTCTAGCAGACCTCACAGAAATCACTGTAGGGCAAACAAGTAAAAGTAGTAAATTTATGTAATAGATGGATCATCTGGGAAAGCATCGCTGAGTAATTCACACAAAATCACCCATCAACTGCTCCTAAAACTGGATAAAAATTGAACTAAACACGCTCATCAAAGTAAGCCGCAACAAAAGCAATGCTACAGCCAAAGTTCCAAGACAAACTCATGCACCATTCTTCAATTCTTCGGTAACATACTGTAAAATTCTTGAAGCGGACCAGACATTTTTAGCAAATTTCATGCGCCAATAAAACAGCTAATTCACCTAAATGCATCTGAAACTTTTCTCACTTAAGTTGGGTATTATAATCAGTTACATATATGTTTTAAGCAAATTCCTTACGCCAATAAAACAGCTGATTTAACTAATAAAATCCAAAGGACCAAAACTTTCTACTTGAGTTTTGAAGTCAATGACATACCCTTTTAACGAAAAAAAAAAGGATAATAATAAATAACCATAAAGAACTAGCAAAAGTTATATTTTTCCCAGCCCAAATAGGATAATAATAAGTTAGCAGTATGTAGTCTAACATGAGACAAAACATTTTAGTTCCAAATTTGGAAAATATAACCTATTATCAACCACAGCAAGCAAACAACATATACTAATTGCAATTAGACAAGTAGAGAGCTTAACAAAAATCTTTCATTTATTTCTTTTTCCATTTGAAATTTTTTCAATTTTGAACTTTCTTCTGTCTTAAGCCGAACAAAGGAGTAAACTACTAAATTCCAAAAATATTTAGCAAAAGGGGAATACCCTGATAAGAACACTTCAAGAGAAGTGTGAAAACCTCTCTTGAACTATCAGCATCGTTATCACAAAGCAATATCCTCACTTTGCTCCTATCAATAAACCCATCACCACGGCCACCGCCACCCCCTCCGACTGCACAGTCTCTGTTCAAATTCAGCTCCTTACGCTCCATTCCAAAATCGATAAACAACAATAGCAGCACCTAGTCCTACTAATTCCACACCAAAACAAAGCAACCGATACTATAGAACTCGCAAGGGAAACCTCCTCTCCGGGCCTCCCTCAATTATAACCCTCCAACTCATAATTAGGGTTTCCAATTCCAAGCTCCAAACCAGAGACTTCATTAATGGACCCAAAAATCCGTCCGTACACCTACTCCCACACCCAAAAAAAAAAAAATTTCTCCAAACCAAGGGACCCGACGAACACCAAGTCAAAGCAGCTCCATTAACCTGCGCACCTTGCCCCAATCCATTCCCGCTTCCGAAAATCACTAAATAAAAAAAAAATAATAATTATAATATAAATAAAAAAAAATCAACTCTTCAAACTCGATCGGGACCGTCCATAGAGGAGGAGACCTCAGGCGAAGAAAGATTCGACTGAATCGATGGTCGGAGTAAGATCGCCGGCGAGCGGCGCACGTTAGCAGAGCGCGAATCGTTCCGACACAGCGCGAAAAACTCGGGCCATCCTAGCGAGCAATCTAAGCTTCGGTTTTCTTCTTGGAGAAAAAAATTATTAATATATATATTTATTAATTAATTAATTGAATAGACAAAGCTATATTTATTTTATTTTTAGATGGAGAATACCGACCCAGGCTAACGTGCGCCGGGAAGGAGAAGGGATAGATGGGAGCTCCGTGCTCGCAACACGGGTATTTTGTGATCAGACAGGGGTGCGTAGTGTTGTATCAGCGTAGTTTAGCGGAAATGAGTACGTGGCAAGTGGGGGGCGAGGAGAGAGAGAGAGAAAAAGCGCAAGAGGGAGAGAGAAAAAAGTACACTGGGGGGGTGGTCAGTGGTCTGGATAGTTTGGTTCTGATGGGGAAAAGGCCACGTCACTTGGAGATCTCTCCACATAAAGGAAAACCAAAAATGTGATCCAAAATCCAAAAGCCCCATTTCTGTTTCTCAACTCCAAAACAAATAAAAATAAAAAAAAGGGAGAAATATAAGAATATTATTTTTAGGAAAAAAAAAAAAAGGAGAAAATGGAAGAAAATAAAATTTAAAAAAAATAAAATCTTCAGTGTGGATAGAAAAAGATATAGACACCAAACGTGTCATGCCAGCTGGTCAAGAAATTGAACCTATAAGAAAGATTGGGCACACAATCACCTTTGGGGAGTGACCAACCTAACCTTTTATCTTTTTTCCCACCATATTATTTGATTTATATCTAACTTGACGCAAAAGGTACGGCACATTCACGGTGTCAAGAAGTACGTACTAATTTTTGTAGATATTTTGTAGTCTTTATATATTTAAGGTAATTAAGTTTTGGGAAAATTGCAATGATACTTGAAGTGTCAATGTTAAATTTACAGTTACATCTCTTAGATTAAAGGGAATTATAACGACAACCCTGAATCCTAAGAAAAATTGATAATTCGATAAAAATTTTCACCACTTCAACGTGTTATTCTTTCAGGCATATTTATTAATTCGTAACTGAGAGAGAAAAAAAGAAAGAAAGTAATATTATACAAAACACGTAAAAGAGAATTATAACTTTTTTTATTATTTCTTTTTATCTTTGTTTCCTTTCCACGTATTCCCTTTACTTAATAAAAATGAACTTAATGTAAATAATTAATTATTATTTTATGATACAATATTTATAATTACATGAAAGTTGTATGGTCGGAAGAAAAATTGTAGTCAGATTTAGCTAAAAAGAAAGAGAAGTGCGTGTCACTATAATTTTGACCAAAATAGATAAATTTTCCTATTTTTTTGACCTAATATAAGTACTTATCAATTGAAAGATAAATATCTGCAAGCAAAACTTATTTATCAAAATCTGTATATCAAAGTGGTGTACTAATGATTTTTTGGCATAAAATTATAAGTTTTACTTGTCTATTTGTATTTAACTAACGGTTAAAGGCACTAAAGGTCCTTTGAATTTTTTTAATTAGTGATTATTTAGTCCTAACCTAAATAAATGTCTAAAAAAATCTTTGAATTAACTAATTAGTGTTAATAGTGTTAAGAATTAGACAAAGAAAAAATGTACGACGTGTAGTTTAAAAGAAAAATATTTTTCTTTCAAATTTGCACGAAACTATTAACACTGTTAATAAATTAGGCATGTAGCTAATTTTATTTCTGCTACAAAATCAGGCGTGAAAGTTTCTTCTCATCTAGTTCCCTGTCATTCACAATTATGAAATAATATTATATATATATATATATATATTTAATCATATATTTAATAAATGATATATTAAAACAATATATTGAATTATAAGAATCTTTGATAATTTATTAGGAATTTATATATATATATATATAACTGGATTTCATTCATATTTATTTCTAAGGTTTGAAAATGTCACTTATTTATTTCTAAAAATTCTCAGATTTAAATATAAAGGATGTTATTATCACTAATTGATTAATTCAAAGATTTTTTTTGAATATTTATTTAGTTGAAAACTCAAATGACCACTGCTTAATGAATTTAGGAACCTCTAATGACACAACTTCTTTAACTAATTATACGCTCAAGAGTCAATTGTTAAGCAATTTAGAATCCAAACTTTTGTAAACAATTCTGTGTCTCTAACATTACTATATTATGAGCTAGCAACAGTCACATTGATATGATTGATCATAGCTTTCGATTTTTTGGCCCATCGTGGGACCCATTAGGATCCTACAAGAACGAAGGGTAAGATTGGTCCTCTTATGACATGATCTTATGTTATTGAAGGAGAAAATATGTGTCATTCTTTTACACTTTGTTTTAGTAAATGTTCATTTTTTTTTTATAAAAAATTTATAACTAATATATATTTTTATATTTGGTGTATTTATTTGTATACTTGTTATACTCAGTATATTAACTTTATATGGATGATCATATTTAAAAAATGGACATTTATTTAAAAATAGGTTTAAATTCGATCATTCTTTTAGTACTATACACTCATAGTTTTGTTTTGTTTTATTTTTTTCTTTTGCGAGTCTTGAGGATTTTATTCCTATATATTCGTTTCATTGTCAAAGTTTATCATCATTATATAGGGATATTAATAATGATAATGGAATTTACAAACAAGGTTAAAATATTAACAGTGCACTAAGACGGGTGATGAATCTTCAACGTGCTTTGGATACTATCGACAGAAAAAATCTATCATAAAGTTGCTTCTTTGTTAGCCACAAAACCGCAAATTTATTCCTTTGCTTATTAATTTCCTTATGTGAATGATTGGAAAAGCTTTGGTTGGATTAATACTTAATTCTTGACGGAAAATAAAATACAAATAGAAGAATAAAATGGGAAAGAAAAGGAATAAGGGAACAATAAGAAATATCTATTTGTTTGGAGCATTTACATATGCATCCATATATTTGTTTTGTAAACATTGGACCATATTAATTGTAGACTATTGCAGTTTGACCAAAAGAGGGAAGGAGAGAAACTAATAATGCATTAGAGGATGACAATTTTTAAAAGCTAAAATCGCTATGTTTTTGTTCTTCAAAACACTGGTTTCCTTGTCTAGAAAGCTGCCAAAACCTTTTGAAGATAAATTCTTCTTTTTTTTGGGGGGGGGGGGGAATGTAATTCACTAATTTTTTTTGACTGATATAATTAACGAAGTAACTCTACTAGAGAGTTAATGTTCAGAATGTGATGCTAAAAATTAAAAGAACTTTAGGACACCAACCATTAATGAAATTTCAAAAGCCATGATAGCAAGCCTAGAATTTTACTAGAACCATTAAAAACTTGATACTCATTTCCCACTTTCATAATTAAGCCAAAATGACAGAATCACCAAAGAAATGCTTTACCACTGCCTTTGGAGGGTACAAGTGAAGGAACATATATTGCCAACTAGAATTTGGCTTGACCTTTTCTACAAAAATAAAATTGATGGACACAGCAATTTCAAAAATAATGTTGCCCCACAATTTTTATCAAAAGTTCAAACTTTGGTAGAATGTATGTATTATTTTCCTTTAAATTTGTAATAAATTGTGGTTATTAGTTAAGCTCCACTTTTAAAAAAAAATAATCTCAAACCTTAAAAAGTTTTATCTTACCCTCAATTTGCATGAAAATATTGAGAAGCTTTACAACTTTTTTGCAATTTGAAGATTGGGAAATGGTATGCTTTTTCCCACCAAAAAATGACTATTCAACCTTAAAAGTTTTATCTTACCCTGCAATTTGCATGAAATTGTTGAGAAGCTCTACAACTTTCTTGCAGTTACTACTTTGCGGAATGACTTTTTTAGGATTATTTATTTATTTTTAATTGAGCACTATGACTAATAGTTGTTGTTATGACTATTACTAAAACTTATAAGCCCTATGATCATATTCCCATCCATTTTTATCTGATCATTGGGGAAAAGAATAGAATCCAGTACTCAGAAAGCTAAGGTGGAAGACTGTCAATTTATCAACTTGAATATACACTAAATTCCAAAGTTTTACATCCTTCAACCACAACCACCAGTACCATCTTTTTTCCATCCCAACTTTGTTAAACCAAAAAGTGAAAAAAAAAAAAGCCCACCCTTATTTCACTCTACTTGATGTAAGTTTTACATACCCATGAATCTTAAAAATTATTATCACAGATTTTGTCCTTGTCTTTCTCATCAGTCTGAATGGATAATCAATTTCTTTGCCACTAAACGAATGCCTGCATTCTGCTGATAGTCATATGTATCTAAGGAGAAAAATGCATCCACAAAGGTCCCTGGAGTGAACAAGGAATTGAGCTCTGAAGCATCAAATTTGCTAAACACTAGCCTCTGAACACAGCCAGAATTCTCCTTCTGATAGATCTCTGTGGCATATATAGCAATTTCTCCACATGCTGCAGTTGGTATACTGTAAGAAAAATTGTTGAATCAGGCAAGTATTCCAAAACGACAAACATGATAAAGACTTTTATAGTTTCACATTGCTTGCCAAGACGAATGTACTAATCGAGTAAGACTAAAATAATAAGATGGAAAAACTTACTGCAATCTAACTGTTGGGTAGTTGACGACGCCAGTTTTCCGAGTCACAACAGGCCTCCATTCGGAGCTGCTGCCAGACTCCAAAGACAACTTCTGGGCAATGCCATCACATGAATCAAGAACTCTACACAAACTTGGTGATGCGTTGACGACAAAATTCAACCTTGGTCGGCCAGCACGATCAACAAACTTTGTACTTATTCCAAAACGCACTTTCAGACAAGCACATTGAAGCTGCAAAGTGTTATCTTTGTGCAACAACTTGATCTTTTGACTCCCGGGATACAGTTGAGCGAGGGAGGCACTGATAGAAGGAATAGAAACATCATCAGGCTCAAGAAATTCCACAGAGCTGTTGTTACACTGATAAACAGCGGCAGTGGACAACAAATCAGGTGAGACAGGAATTGATTTCTCTTCCATGTTATCATCTGGCAGGTCAGACTCTATTACAATTTCACCGCTGAGTGGGGCCATATTAAAAGGGTCTGGACGGGATGTATTAGATCCAACCAGACTAGGGACTTCTTCTCTGCTAGGAGCCATAAGAGACAATATTGGGTGATTCTCAATTGTTATTTGATTTGTAGAAGATACTACTTGGCTATTTCCATTATTCAAACTTGCTGAGGGGGCATTAACGCTTAGGCTTGGTCCTTCCGGAGATGATTTTCCATTAATACTACGACTTCTTGTTATAGCATTTGGAGAAACCCCGCTGTTTGTTGTAAGTACATCTGGGAGGCTTGATTCCTGTAATCATGTCACCAGTACAGTTAATTTTCACATGAGTAATGACTAACTTTCACTTGATCACTAATATGTAAAATCCTTGTCCAAAAGAATTAGGATGGAGACCATCCTGTTCCAATAAATTGAAGGCTGTTGGCCCTTAGAGAATAATTGCAAGCATATAACCGGTTTATCAAAATATTAAAAAAAGCATAAAACCGTCGGCTATAGAATCAAGAATGAAGAGCAGAACTGATGTTGGCAACATACTGAACTCAAATCGGTTGTCATCAGTCATGGAAAAGAACCAAATATTGCTGCTCAGGAAGTAAGTAGACTAATCAAAATTCCTAACCCAAATCCTCTGATGCATGCGCACGCTACAAACATCAGTCTCAGGACAGGAATGAAACACTAGCACTTGATCAAAAAGGATAAGAGGAACAACAGGAAATAGAAGCAGAGAAATGCTAGATCAGATGCAACTGACGCATCGTAATCATTCCCATGGCGAATGATTTGTTAGGGTGGAACTCCTCAACAAAAATTCAACCAATATGGGCATTTGGCAAAGGGAAATTCAGTTTCTCTTGGAAATCAAGTCCTATCAACCATGTCTGATGACAAAACCAAGAAGAATGTAATTAACAAAAAAAGAGGTTTAAAAGAATCTACAATGGGAAGTAAATGTTCTGCTTGTCTGATGGATTATGACTAATTCAGAAATAAACAAGAGTAGAAACAGTCTTTCAAGAACATATTCTTCAAGTAAATGAGTCTGACAAAATGCGCATAAGGCAAAAATTGAGTTAAAATAACAAAACTACAAAATAACTACAAGAACTGTCAGGGTAGTACTGGAAAGGCATTGAATGACAGGAAGCTTTTACCAAGAACAAAACTGTTGCACAATATTTGAGAACTTCAAGATTCATTCGAACATCGTCCAAACTCCTGAAGAAATATCACAGAAGGGGATACGGATTTAGCCAAACTGAAGAAAACAACATGTAACCTACTGCAAAGTAGGTCTGGAAAATTACCTATGTGTCTGCTGCCCGAGCCCAAAATACGTTGCAAGGGTGGCCATCTGCAGTTAAATACAGATCTATCAAGCATTAAAAGACACAATCAAAAAACTAAAATACTGCTCTTTCGTTCAACTCCGACATTTTGTAACAGAATACCCACCAATCATGTCTTACACCAAAGTCATAAATGGAATAAAGTAAAAGCCATAAGCAGAAGATTACATCTTCCAAGGTATTCGATTCTATATGCAAAACACATTCAAAACAAGAAAACCAGAATAAAATAGAAATTAAATTTGGTGGTCCAACTTACTAAGCAGACTTTAAACATGTCTTACACATATTCTCACACGCGCACACACACACATACACACACATATTATACCTTCATGTTACCAGCTCTCCGACCAAACCTCTGAGTCAACAATGCTAATGAATCAATTGTACCCTTGGGCTCTGGTGCAGGTCTACCAATATCAGCAAAAGCCTCCCGAATCCGAGCACAATCAAATTTCAAAATGTTGTGACCTGCCCATATCCGTCCTATACACAAATCCCAAACCAGTAAACAAAATATTATATGATATAAACATTTTATTTTATTTTTAATTTTGAAAAAGAGCAACCCAGATAAGAATCCATCTCAATTAATAGCCAAGACCCGCCAGAAATGACGGAACATATCCTTGAAGCTCGAATATACTAAGACCTTAAAAATAAAATAAAAAATAAAAAATAAAAAAACGTGGCACTAGACTCGAGAAAAGACAAATCTTTTTGGTGGGTTTTTATTTATTTATTTTTTTAAAAAAAAAAGTTTATAGCTTTGCATAGATGGTATCAAGTTTCTCAATTTTAACAACACAAAAAAAAAAGGCTAACCATGGAGAATGTCGTAGACTCTATCGGCGACGTCACGGAAAGTTGGGGCCGCGATGACGGCGTCGCGGGTAATGCCATTGCAGCGTACGGACAAAGTGGAAATGTGGGAAAGGTCGGCGGGTCGGACCAGTGTGGAGTAGCTCTCTAGCTCCACCAGCTTCCTAGGGCAAACCAGTATCGACCCAAATTCCAAAATCGCAAATCCAATTCCGGGTCGGGTCGGAACCGTCGTTTCCACGTCGAAGAACACTATCTCATACCGATCTTCACTCGAACCCATTTTTATGTTAGTATTTATATAAATATATAGATATATATAGAGAGAGAGGGTTTGGTTTGAGGAGGGATTCTGAGAGAAATTGAAGCTAGACGAAGAAGACACCCAAAAAACTCGCCAAGTCTAGATGTATATATACATTAAACGACAGAGCGTTTTGCTAGATTGCTTCCTTAGTAAGATTCCGTTAAGCTGGCCCAGCCCATGTAAAAAGCCTTAAAGTACCTTGTTTCAAATGCCACCTTTATCCAATTTCAGAGTTGATAGTTGACGTGAAAACAAGCCTTTGATTAGTTTGAAGAAATCCCAGAAAGGAATTTAAATGAAGATTTGAATTTAGGTATCTTATTCCTTATGTGGGTTTGCAACCAAAGCTTTCAAAACAACCGAAATGGGAAGCAATACCTTGGAGTGAAATGAGGGTCAACAACATGGTTTACTGTTGCATAAAGGAGGAGTAAAGATCAGGTAGTGTGTTTGGATGGAAGGAAAATGAAAGCGAAAGTCTTGAGATCCATTTGAGTTTTCCAGGTTGTTCCATGTTGGCTTTTTATTGATGACCAATAATAGTAGTTTGGGAAATGAAAAAGATTACACTACAAATAAATGCACTACAAATAAATGCTTACCAACTTTTTATTGATGACCAATAATAGTAGTTTGGGAAATGAAAAAGATTACGCTAAAAATAAATGCTTACCATTGATGGACAAAGTGGGGTAAAAAAAAAAAAAAAGATAGTACACACTAAGTACTGGCAAATAATATAATAATGCTGCCTCGGTGAAGTTATCTTTTCAAGACAGTTTGTCAAAAAATTTAGCATTACTCATTTGATAAATGATGACTTCACAGAGTTAGGGGAATTGGTTCTGTTTTACACTGTATATACAAACTAAGACCCTCAAAAAAGAGTGTATAGGAGAGAAAGAGACACAACCAGCTGAGTTAATTGGACTGATGAATAAGAAAAAATGATTAAGCTTTACCTAAAATGCGCTCGAACCTCTAGCATTACTCTTTACCTTGCTGTAGTAAACTAATTCGTAACACGAACGGAGGTAATAATTAATTCTTCACTGGTAATAACATTTTGGACAAACTTCTAAAAACCATCTTGGCAGATTGCGGCTGCAGGAGAATCCTACCCAATTCAAGCAATCTTGGGGATGCATAATTGCATATCATGTGAAAACGTATATCAAAAATATCCATAGAGGTCACTGGCCACCTCAATGGACACTCAGATGCTAGCACAGTCTAAAGGTATACAGAAAAATGACCTTAATAACTCAAAATTCTTCAACATATGAAGGTGTATCTCTTGTGTCCATTTTGTAGATCACATCAAGCATTTTATAGATAGATGAAGCGTGCCTGTGAGTAGTGTCACCAGCAACAAAATCATGAATAACACCATCGATCTGAATATTACTTCGACCGGGAGGCTTTCTCACGCCCATCTGAACCATCCTCCGTCTCACAAAAGCAACATCTACCCACCTTTGAGCAGCTGCGTAAACATTTGACAACAAAACAAGATAGCCCGCGGCTTGATCAGGATCCTGTTCGAATGTTAATTTTTGAGCAACATTTAATGCAAGCTCGGCTTTCTTGTGAAGTCTACAACCACCCAAGAGAGCACCCCAGATAGCGTCGTTTGGCTTCATTGGCATGGTTTCAATAAGCCTCTGTGCTTCATGGAGGAATCCAGCACGGCTCAAGAGGTCAACCATGCATCCGTAGTGCTCAATCGTTGGGCTGATTCCCAAAGTCTGAGTCATGAATTTGAAAATATGGCATCCCTCGTCGACAAGTCCAGCATGGCTGCAAGCACAAAGAGCCCCGATGAAGGTAATCTCATCAGGTCTTAATTCACTCACTTCTGAGCTTAACATCCTCCTAAAGACATGAAGGGCTTCTTCCCCACGACCCTGTTTTGCAAACCCAGTGATGATGGTTGTCCATGAAACAGTACTCCTCTTTGGCATCCTTTTGAATACTTTATATGCTTCATCAATAACACCACAGCTAGCATACATGTGAATGAGAGCATTGTTCAAGGACACCAACAATTGCTTGTTTTTTACATAGAATGCTTCTCCAATATACCAGTGAATCCACCTTCCCAACTCCAAATCTCCGAACTCAGCACACGCTGATAATGCTGCCACTAATGCCACCTGGTCCAACTCCACATGGGCTCTCCTCATCTGATGAAACAGATACAAAGCTTGCTCAGACTTCCCATTTTTGGCACACCCCGTCACCATTGTCGTCCAAGAGACAACATTCCTGTCCGGCATCTCATCAAAAACTCTTCGCGCCCCGTCGAAATCTCCGCACTTCACGTAACCCTTAAGCAAGGTATTCCAGCTAACTACATTCCTCTCAGGCATATAGTCGAACAATCGGCGTGCACACTCAACACGACTAGCTTTCCCACTAATTGCATAAAAATTCACCAAATTTGTTTGAACAAAGAGATTAGAGCAATACCCATTCGCGAAAACTCTCCCATGAACCTGTTCCCCTTCTCTCAACAACCCAGACCTGGCACAAGCATTAAGAAGAAACGAATACGTATACCCATCTGGCGTAGCTTCTGTCTCCACCATTTGGTTGTAACATTCAACTGATTTTTCTGGGGTCTCGCTTCGACCATGTCCTTTGATTATTTGGTTCCAAACGGTAGTGCTTGGCTTCTCAATATTTTCAAAAACGCTTAGCGCTGGTTTGAGATAACCAGAGTAAACATAGAAGAATAGTAGCTTAAAAAGAAGGAAGTTTTTCTGGGTGAAGCCATTAATGACTATTTGAGTATGGATCTGTTTAAGTTTTGTAATGGAGTTGCAACTCTCCAATAGATTGAAGAGGTTTTGCGGATGTGAAGCACTAGATATTGATGATGGTTTGGCGGGAAGGTTTACTTCGACCAACATTTGAGAGCTTTTTATAATCAATCGATCACGACATTTCAGATACTAAAAAGTGACAAAACCAACTCTCGACGTATATTTCTACGAATTTCACCAGGAAAAAAAAATTAAAAATCTCTCGGCGTATATGTACTATGAATGAGCCAAATCAACATAATTTCTACTAGTCTCTGTCGTTAGTAATAATTTTTTTTTTAGGTTAATTATATGTTTATACCATGTTCATTTAACAAATTTAGAGCCTGCCTTTTTGCTATTATCAACTGTCATGTTTAAAATTTGTACTAATTTATATTTATTAAAGCTTAAACATTAATTTTAACTATTAAGTTTACATTTTTATATTTAAAAAGTAATTTAAATTTAAAGATATTCACAACTCACGTCTAAATAATTTTTTGCATATCTTTAATTTTATTTTTAATATTTATTATTATTTTTTAAATAATGAGGCTTGACTAATAACTTTCACTTATTTAAAAAAAAAAATTAACTCACGTACTTTAAAATCGAACTCTTGATTTAATACATAATTCCCACCGCACCTCACCTATTGAGCTAGCCCACTCATTGTCCTAATTTCTCTTTATTTTAGTTATTAATTTTAATTATTTTTAAATTTAAAGTAGTTTTAACATATATATATATATATATTTAAAGTGGAAAACGGTATTTTAGTAAACTCTATAATTAATATTGAATATTAATCATTAAAATATAAATATATTGATAATAGCCAAAAGTAAAGAGTAAACTTAACAAACATCAAAATGCAAAGAATGAAAAGTTAATCATCCCTTCCTTCATATAAAAAAAAAAAAAAGGTTAATCATCTCTTTTCTTTTTTTTTTTTTCCTTTGTAGACTATAAGAAAATTACAATATTTTCCAAGGAAATGAAATTATTATTTTGGTAACTTCGAAAATAGTCATTTAACAAAAAAATGGCTAAAAAGAACTAACATTTCGATTTTTAAAAAGCTAAAGAACCATTGTTTTCCATTTTAAAATAATATAATTAAAACTGGATTATAACATAGTATAAGATCCTTCATAGGTTTATACTCCACATAATTATTCACAAAAAAATTGTATTTTAAAAAATTACAATCTTGACCATTAACTTTTATTTTTCTTGTTATTTCAAAATTCTCGTGGATTAATAAAATATCATTAATCACCCTCTCCTCCTCCCTTCTCTCTCTCTCAAAAACTCCATTTTCTTCCTCAATAACATTTCTATCATTATTTCTATCTCAGTAGAGAAAAGGATGTTAATCTCTCTCTAGTAGGATTTCTCTTCTCTTTGTTTGCTTTCAATAATCATCTCATCTGTGTGAAGGTTTTGTTCCCAAAATTAATTCTTATGAGAGTTTTGTTTTATCAGATTTTAGATGTGTATAGATTTTGTTTATTGTCGTACCAAAATTTAGATCTATATAAGTTTTATTTATTTTTTATTTGTCTTTTGTGTTTTTCTTTTATATATGAATCTTATATGGTCCAATTATGGAAGAATTCAACGTAGATGCTACATGGCTTACAAAAATGGAGTCTATTAGATCTGGTACTATACTTTTAAATAATGAAAATCTTAATTTTGTGGCGTCTTTAGGATTCAATGTCCACGTAGTATAAATTATTTTCAATATAGTTTTGAGTGTGGTGAACTTCTCTAATATTATGTCTAGTAATATTACTAGTTATACAAATTTTTATCAAGAGAAATCAGTGATGACTCTTGTTGTTATATCTTTCGTTCCAGAAATAAAGAGTTTAGGGATGGCAATGGGGTGGATTTAGGGTTGATATGGATACTCTGTCCCCGTACCATTAAACTTATACCTACCTCATTTATCCGTTTAAATTTGCAGGACGAGTTTGGGTATTACCCATAAGGGTAGACGGGTATCCGCGGGTACCCATACCTGATAAAAAAAATTAAAAAATATATTATTTGAATATTTTGAAAATTAAAAAGAAATATAAATTTAATGAGAAAAAAATATAATAATAATATCATATACTAAAATTAATAATACGTCAATAATACAACCTAATTTTGATATATGTATATTTATTTGTGTATTTTACATAAATTATACATATACTTAATATATATTTTTATTTTTTATATATATAATTAATTCGGTCGCTTACGAGTCATGTACACGGGGTAGGTACCCTCGTACCTGGACCCGTCTCGTGCTCGGATCGAGTTTTTCAATTAGCACCCGTACTTACTCCGTTTACTCAAATAGTCAAATATTACTCACCTTATTAGGGTCAAATATCCGTGAATAAAGGAGTTGGCAGGTATAATTGTCATTTCTAAAAAGGCTCATATATGTGCTAGAATTAGTTTAATCTATGTCAATGGTTTGTTTTGTAATTTGGAAATTTCTATTTGTATTGCTTATGTTATAGCAATTGATTTATTTTAATAATAAATTTATTTTTTACCTAAAAGAAAAATTCTCTATGGATTCAGTTAAAATTTTTCTTTGCGAATACGAAATGTATCCTCCATTCTTAACCAAACAAATATAAATCTAAAAAACGGTAACAAAACAAGATAAACAGTGTGCTTGACTACTTAAATAAGCTACATATCATGTAGATTTCAATTTTTATTCACTAATAGTGAAATTTTGAAAAACTATATCTATAAATCCAATTGCTTATTTTTTTTTTTAAAAGAAAAGGTGAAAACAAATAGTTTAATTTGTAACTTATTCCAAAATTAATGTACAAAATCCGTTATATGTGGATGCTAGTTACACTTGCACTCATTTTTATGTTAAACTTGGCAAAGTTCTATAATCAAACAACTTGGCAAAGTTCTATAATCAAAAGTAAAACCTGCTAAAGCTGAAGTTGTTTACTCAAAGATTGAAGACCCGAACTATGCCCAGGAAACAAGGAAGCGACAACTGACAACATAGATGGACTCAACTCCGGAGTCATATGAGAGCCACAATGAAGCTTTCGTTGCTCCCAAAACCCGTAACCTTGTACACAAGGTATCATCAACACACCATATCAACAAGACCAGTCTTTGGTTCACCATCATCATCATCATCATCATCATCATCATCATCATGGTCGTCTTCTTCATCGCCTTATGATGTGGCAAACGCCATACTTGACTCCAAAACGCCAAGGCAAGCTTTAGAAATTTTCGATATCGAATCAAAACGGGTTCACCCAAAAAGGAACCCGGAGCTTTATTCAGCGATCCTCCATGTTTTAGCTGGGGCCAAGCTGTTCCTGAAGGCCAGATGTTTGATGACAGAGTTCATTGAAGAGCTCCATAAGTTCTCCAAACCCCGGTGTGCCTGTCATTTGGTTTTCAATGCGCTTAGCCTTGTAGAGAGCTCGAGATTCAGTCCTGAAGTGTTTGGAGTCTTAATTGTTGTGTTGTGTGAGATGAGTCATGTTGATGAAGCCTTGTGGGTGTACCAAACGATTGGTGGGTTGCCCTCATTGCGGTCTTGTAATGCGATCTTAGATGGGTTGGTGAAGAAGGGTCGGTTTGATTCGATGTGGGAAGTTTTTAGGGAAATGTGTTCTCGTGGGTTTTGTCCTGATGTGATTACTTATGGTGTTTTGATCAATGGTTGCTGCAGGAAAGGTGATCTCTTGAAGGCACTTGAGGTGTTCGATGAAATGCGTGAGAAGCGGATTGAGGCAACTGTTGTGATCTTCACGACCGTTATTCGTGGTTTATGTAATCGGGGCAAAATGGTTGAAGCAGAAAGTGTGTTTAGGAAAATGGAGGAGGCTGGTGTGTTCCCTAACTTGTACACTTACAATTCTCTGATGGATGGGTATTGCAAATTGGGCGATCTCAAACAAGCCGTTGTCTTGTACCACCAGTTGCTAGGTCGTGGCCTGAAGCCAAATGTGGTGACCTTTGGTATCCTAATTAATGCACTTAGCAAGTTAGGTGAACTTGTAGCTGCAAGGAACTTCTTTGTGCATATGGTTAAGTTTGGTGTTGTTCCTAATGTATTTGTATATAATCATTTGATTAAAAGCTACCTTGGAGCAGAAAAACTATCTGACGTTAAGGAACTTACTCTGGAGATGAAAAGATATGGAATTTCACCAGATGTCTTCACTTACAGCATTCTGATCAATGGCCTTCGTTCTTTGGGGAGGGTCGGAGAAGCTGATGACTTGTTGCGAAGCATCGGGAGAGACAGGGTTGTTGCGAATACTGTGATCTATAATTCACTGATTGATGGGTACTGTAGCGAAGGCAATATGGAGGAGGCGTTGGAGTTGCTTTCTGAAATGACTGAGATTGGTATAGAACCCAATATGATTACCTTCTCTACTTTAATTGACGGTTATTGCAAGCTTGGGAACATGGAAGCTGCCTTGAGTTTTAACCAAGAAATGTTGAGTAAGAGGCTTTTACCCGATGTTCTAGATTACACAGCTTTGATTGATGGTCATTGTAAAGATGGCAATATGAAAGAGGCTTTTCGGCTCGAGAAGGAGATGTTAGAGGCGGGTCTCCCCCCCAATGTTTTCACAGTCAGTTGCTTGATAGATGGTCTATGTAAGGATGGAAAGACTTCCCAAGCAATTGAACTTTTTCTGGAGAAAACCAGAGCTGATTATACTATAAGTGAAACCAATGCAATGTCCCCAAATCTTGTTATGTATACTGCTTTAATCCACGGTTTGTGCAGAGAAGGCCAGATATTCAAGGCAGCTAAGTTTTTCTCAGACATGAGATGCTGTGGTTTGCAACCAGATGTATTAACTTACATTGTCGTGTTACAAGGGCACTTGCAATCTAAGCATATAATAGATGTGATGATGTTACATTCTGATATAATAAAGATGGGTCTCATGTCAAATGCATTAGTACGCCAGATTTTAGCTACGGGCTATCGAGAAATCGGATATCTGAGATCAGTCTTCAATCTTTCTTCAGATCAAACTGAAATCTGATTCGGATTTTGTTTTACAAGTTAGAGTATAGGTAACAGGACCCTTTCCTGTCTAGAAAAGACAAAGGGAACTTAACAGTCTTCGGTTTATTTCTCACATTCATGTTTCAGTTTATTAGTTGCATAAAGTAGAAGCTAGGGTGGTATACTTGCCAATGTAACAAATTATTTAGTTTGCTTATATAATATTGTTGTACTCCGTAATGGAACAATTACAGAGGGTTAATAATGAAAAAGCTTGGTTGATTTCTGTGGTCTATACGGTTTTCCACATGGAGTCCCTACTGTTTTTACCAATCATTTTGTTTGTAGTTTTTTTTTTTTTTTTGGGTGTCTTTTATCTGCTCTTCCTCCTGTTTGAGAGGTAGTAAACACATTTTTTTTTCTTTTTCTGTTTCTTTTTATTTTTAATTTAAAGAAAGAAAGAAAGAAAGAAAGAAAGAAAGTAGTAATAGTTTTAATAATAGAGGAGACAATGAATTTGGTTGTCAGCCCTTCGCATTTGTTTTGGCTCAGAAAAAGAGGGCAAACATGCACGGAAAATGCTTTCCATCCTAAAAGAGTATTTTCTTCTCTACTACTAGTAGCATAGCTTGTATTGTTATATGCCAACCAGAGGCTGCTATGAGATCAAAATGTCAATTTTTGAGTACCCATTTGTAGTGACATAAATCATGAGATTCCTAAAGAAGTTTCCTTGTTTCCAAACAGGGGTGATAACAAAACTAATTGCCTTCTGTCATCTACCTAAAGCCCAACTCCATACTCACCTCAAACCACCAAAAGCAAACCAAAAACTCGACAGTTATCTTCAATCCAACTACCCAACCAAAGCTCTTTTACTGTTCAGAGAGATTTTGAGAAAAAGTGTCTCAACAATTGATAGCTATTCTCTCTTGTATGTCCTAAAGGCTTCCACCCAAAAGTCTTCCTCAATTGAAGGAAAACAATCGCATGCCCTTGTCATAAAATTTGGGTTTGAAGCCTTCCTTCATCTCCAAACATCTCTTCTGCATTTGTATTCTTCAACATCTAATCTCATGGACGCACACCAAGTGTTTGACGAAATGCGCTCTAAAAACGTGGTCTGCTGGACAGCCTTGATTTCGGCTTATGTTGACAACCAGAAGCCTAACAAGGCTCTTCAGCTATTCAGGCAGATGCAAATGGACAATCTTGAACCTGATGAAGTTACCGTAACCGTCGCTCTCTCAGCCTGTACTGATCTTGGAGCATTAGAAACCGGAGAATGGATTCACGCTTATGTTCGTAGTAAAACGGGGTTCAGTAAAGATTTGTCCTTGAAGAACGCTCTAATCAACATGTATGCAAAATGCGGGGACGTGAAAGCTGCTAGGAGATTGTTCGACAGCCTCCGGAAAAAGGACGTGACAACTTGGACATCCATGATTGTGGGGCACGCATTGCATGGCCAAGGAGAAGAAGCTCTAAAACTGTTCGAGGAAATGAAAGAAACAAGTAAATCCATTAGAAGTCCTCTGATTAATCCTAATGATGTTACTTTCCTCGGAGTTCTAATGTCATGTAGCCATACCGGGTTGGTAGAAGAAGGGAAGCAGCATTTCAGGAGCATGATTAAGGATTATGATCTGAAACCAAGAGAACCACATTTTGGCTGCATGGTGGACCTTTACTGCCGAGCCGGGCTCATTGAGGAAGCATATGATTTTGTGTCGAAGATGCCAGTTCGAATGAATTCGGTGGTATGGAGGACACTGCTAAGTGCTTGTGCCCTCAATGGAAATGTTGAACTTGGCACACAAGTTAGGCAAAAGTTGATGGAATTGGAGCCTACCCATGTTGGAGATAGTGTTGCTTTGTCCAATATTTATGCAGCCAAGGGGATGTGGGACATGAAAATGAGTGTTAGAGGTCAAATAAAGCAGAGAAGGGCTCCTGGTTGCAGCTCAATTGAGGTTAGAGGAAGTGGGATTGGGCAATTTGTGGCTGCAGATGATGATCATCCTTTGAGGTCTGAAATATATGAGGTGTTAAAGAGTTTGGTTGTGAGCATGAAAGATGCTTATGGCTATTCTACGGTGACTTTATTCCTAGAAGAATAGTAGGATTAGTGAGAATGTTTTAAAGTTGGGAAAGATTGTTAATTTCTTTCTGGGAAATGATAGATTTTGATATATTGTAAAGGTTTTAGTGATCAAACACCAAATACTTGGGGGCCGCAAAACAACTGATCTAGGCCATAATGATTTTTATTAAAACGCTTTAGGAAAAGACACAGAATCACAAACTGATGCCTTTTGGAATGTTTTCGTGAACATGCATGAAAAATAAAAAGGACCAAAGTTTGAATGATATCATATGATATAAATGATTTGTCGTTTCTTGGATAACAAAAACGACCTTTTTTTAAGAATAAAAGTAAGGTGTCGTCTAAGGGTGTAAACGACATTAGATTGCAAACAAAATTGCATGTCGCCTGCCGCCTTAAGTAACGACAGGAACATCTCAAACACGTCGAGAAAAGATAATACGTCGTTTTACACTTCATATAATTAGGCCAAATAAACTGCGAGTCGTTTTTAACAGAGGGAAAGGGAGTACAGCGAAACTTTTAGACGAAAAACTAGGTGAAGTTGAAGTCGTTCCTTTTAAAATGACAAATGACAAATCGTTCCTGTAAAAACCCA